>CM034355.1:54703371-54760042 GCA_019925275.1 Mytilus edulis
CATTGTTCCCGACTCTAGTATTTTAACCAGTATGACTTTCTAAGATAACAATACGAATAATAAAATTCTGGACTTAAAATAAGGCGTATAGGTTCAGTATGTACAGTTTTTAATTTGTTAGCCGGAATGACGTAAAACAGCGAATCAAAGAATTCAACTTTATTTATAACCATAAAGGACAATGCTGTTGATTAAAAAAAAACCTTTCCAGGCCCTTCTGTTTTCCAAATAAAATTAATAATACCAATAATTGATAAGTTCCAGGTCGACGGGTTCAAACAGAAAGATGTTGAAAGCAGAGAAAACTGTGCATCTTATAATCGGCATGACTTTATCAGATGACAATACCAATACTAAAATAAGGCTTACGCATAGTTATATTCTTTAATTTAGTCACAGACCGGCGATATCACGGGTGTGTTCTAGTATATATATATATATTTCTATATAGGAAATAATCGTATAAACTATAGATCAGACTGATATCGCTATGAGTGACGAAAAGACGCTTCTCCCCTTTTCTTCCCCGACAACATTGTATATTGCCGGTCCGATGCAATCTTGAAAATCGATGTTCACCAAAAAACTCATTGAGAATGCTTCTAAACTGTTTACGGAAGCACCAGATAGAATCTTGTATGCTTATTCCGAATATCAGACATTGTTCGACGACATGCAGATATTCTAAATTTAACTTTTCAAGAAGGACTACCAGACAAACGGGTAATAGACGAGTTTACCCTAAATACGAAACACGCTTTAATTATACTCTATGATTTAGTATCTAAAATTGTGCAATCCTCCGATCAATTGCATTTGTTTTCTGTAACCAGTCACCACAAAAAGGCATCAGTGGTGCTGATTTCTCAATCTTTGTATCCTCCAGGAAAGTTTTCGAAAGGTATATCCCTGAACTGTGCTAATTTTGTCTTGTTTCGTAATCCACGAGATATGCATCAATTGACAATAGTTGTCTCTCAGATACCTGGCATGACAAAATATTTTAATGATTCTTATAGGAGGGCAACTCGGGAAAGATTTGAATTACCTTTTTGTCGACCTGTCGAATCAAGGAGAGGACAGAGAAAAGTTTATGTTACGCATGGGAATTTCCCCAACGATACTTGTGTGGTTTACAGACCAGTATAAAAAACACACCAACCCATCTTTACTTTTCATTTTGTTTTTGCTGACAAACATGAGCGGTCGTATGATATTCAATTCAGTCTTATTGAAGTTATGTACAAGACAAACAAAAAGCAAAGAGTGACTGTCTTATCACACCTTAGTAAAGCAGAAATAGAGTTTTTTCTGGGATAGCTCTGAACATTTATAAAGGAGTGTTTCTAAACAAAACGTGAACACTTTAAAACCGTTTAAATCGATTGTTATCAGACTGGGATCGGTGAGTAGTCAAAAGAAGAAGAAAATTCTGATCCGATACCAAAAAATAATTCCACTCTTAATACGACCTGTTTTGGAATTTCTGTAGCACGATCATATGGCTAAAGAACTGATATTATTAGCAAAGAGAAAGTACGAAGAATTATTGGCATCGCAACCGTCAGTTAATGAAGACAATCAAGAAGACATGAAATATTCATCTGACCCTCCAATAGATGTTCCAACACAAATTGGAAACGGCTTTTTTGTTGAAAAAAATTATAAAAATTATGCAGGCACGCCTGGAGTTCTCGAACATCCCTCACCTCAAATGAAAAATGCGAGAGAGAGAAAGAAAAACGTAAACTGGATACCGTATTGACTCTATATTCCTTTTTTTGTATCTGTGTAAAATAGTAATAATAAAACAATAGAAATTGACAAGTATTTTATTTATTCCTACAATAACCAAACGGTAAAGTACTCAAGTCATTCAAGAGCCGTCTTTTGGTGTACACCATTTTCTATTCTTTTTGCTCTGGTCTGTTATACAATTTTCGTTTGCAAACAAGTCTAGAAATTTTTCGGGGATTAGTGGTTAGGATCGAATTTATGTTTGTGTCAACTACAATATCTTTAATCGCCGAAAAAATTATAAGCTCTTCATTCGCTTAAGTTTGGAGAGAAAATCCTCTTACTTTACACTTTTCCTTTCCCGATACTATTCTGTAGGCCTATTTGTTTAGGGCCACCGGATACGAAATGAGTAATATACCCGTCTTCAGTCGAAATTTTGTTGGTCAGTTCACCCAAGTAGTTTCCTATCGGTAGTGTAATTGTGATTTCTTTGTTTCTATCTACAAATATCACGGAATCAGTATCCACGTAAAGAGCGTTCTCGTCCGTCTTCTCGAGTACTTTATAGAGGCTTATTCTAGCCCCAACAAGTGGTAAAAGAGGCAATAAACACGTTGGTTTTGTAGTCTATAGGTACAATAGACGGGTAATCGAACTGTTCCGTCTGTACGGTGTTTATGGATGATTTGAAAGTCCCGTATGTCCTTTTTTTGGATCTGAAAGTAACTGAAAGAATTTGTCGGCTTCATTTTCGGTAAAAAAAAAAAAAGTGGTCTGTTTCATGTTTAACCGTTGTCCAAACTTTCCCCAAAAAATACTCAAACAAATTTTGGCGAGGCTACGAAGACCTGGATTTTTTCTTATTTGATCGTAATCCAAGAGAATTCCTTCCTTTCTGCATAGTCTGCTATGTAATCCATCTTTGTTGTTCGTTTCACACTCTGGGGAAATCCTGAAGCTTCCTGTTTTAATTTCAAAAACAAATTAACATTCCCGTCAAAAAAAACCACCTTTCCCTGTTTGTCTGTCGTAGATTTTGATTTCTAAGAAATCATATATTTCATAAATTTTGAGTATTCGATACCCTTTTGAACGAGCCAATTCTAATGATTTGTATACCGCAATGTTTGCATGTTTGTAGATATGTGAGTATGTCTATCACTAATTTGTTGGTCAAAAGTAGCTTTTCTATAGCCCAAACGATTAAACTGTTTGAATCCGTAAAGGTCTGTAAAATATTTGTTATGAAATATGTTATTCGCTGTTGTATGACAGGATGGCTGGTTAGATAGTTTTCTTCTGCCCATTGGCGGAGTTCCGATAAGGAGGCAATGGTACTCACGAAATCAGACAAACTTGGATATTTCAGGCTCATTTTCCCTTTTTTTTCTGTAACAAACAAACAAACTAAAAAAGATCATGTTTTAATATCAATAATTTAAAAAAAAACCAATGCATATAATCTATAGACCCTATTTTTTCTGCTGCGTCATGATGACACACCATTTAAAAATTAAAGGACCCAGATCGATTTTGCCATGCCTTTTAGCAAAATGTATTTTATTTCCTACTAGTTCGCGATTGGTCATGTTGAATAAGTAAAATAAGATATAAATAATTTGTTTCGTGACAGTAGTTTTCATCATCACGACGGTATAACATGATGGGATTCGATAGAGAACGTACCGAATACAGATGCGGTTGCTATTCCGAATACTATTCGCACGATTCATTTTTTTACAACGACCCTTCCAGAAGTGGTTTTGTCAATGTTTGCGGGAAACACGACCATGAAGATACAGCACGAAGTGATCATTTTGAAAATATCAAAGCCGAACGTGTAATAGGAAAAGCTGAAGACGTTTTAACGACACAAATGAAACCTGTCCCGATTTTTCGGTATCTAAAGGAACAGAGAATGATTTCCGAGGATGATGCAAACAGGCTGCTGAAATATGATTCACAGTCTATAATGGTAAAGGAGCTGTTACAGATTTTCATTCAGCGTATATCATTAAATCAATTGAAGGTTGACCTTAATAAAAACTGAACAGACAAGTTACTTAGATATTTGACAGATTCGGAGCAAATGAAGACGGTTGTGAAATATTGGAAAAAGCTACGAAGGCAGATGTATGTTACATCTCGAGGGAGACTGCTATGTCGTTGCCAACGACTATAACGACTGTTTTTACATCCACATTCGCAAATACATGACAAAAGGATCTAAGAAATTTCCAACTAAACAAGGTGCGAGTCTTACGCTCTCCAGATGGCTGATTTTAAAATCTAAGAAGGATGAGATCGACCTAAAGTTTAAAAATGGACTTGACGGCAAACTTGAAGAAGAAGATTTGATTCATCTAGGTGGTGGTGTATACATTACAATAAATCCAGAATTCCTTACTGTAGATATTAGAAATTTTTGAGGCCTCAAGATGCATCTAAAGCAGTCGCTACAAATCGCGGTGTAGCCTTGCATAAGTTTAAATGGGAACGTCTTTGTTTTGCAATGGATTTGATGATAGATTTCGTACCAGAATTAAATAATGGTGACATCTGTGAGTTTACCCGCGACAACGAAATGGGTCTTTTGGCCTGTAAAGAATGTAATCCCATCCCAGAAACTGATGAAGACCACCCCATACCAGAAGCTGAAAACGACACTTTACAACTACCACCACTTCTGAACAACCAAGAGGGGAATCCTGAAATTGTGTAAAGAAAAGAACCGTTTATCATTAAATTATATTGGCGTTATGTGTTGTTTTTTTAATTCTCTCTTTCTCGAGTTATCCCCCTTTCTTTTTTTAACAAAGTATATAACACACAAAGGTTTATTATGAACAAAATGTATAGCTACTTCGTAAGGGAGAGATTCTTGCTCCGATTGGAGGTAGCACTTTGATATGTGAGACATTCCCATTTCCTGATTTAAAAACAAAAAGATCAAATCATAAAACGAGAATAAACATGACAGGTATAAAAACATATTTAAAGGGACAATCGCGATTTTTCACTTTTCATCTTATTATGTTCATAATACCATAAAAAATATATTCACCAAGTTTTATTTTGATATGAAAAGTAATAAAGAAGAAAATTGGGAATAATTAATTTTATTTCTTCAAACTTCCTGACTTATGTGACGTAGTTTAATGTCTTTTTGCATGCCGGGAGTGAAATTAATCTCATTTAAGTCTTGTTCGTTAACCATTTAATAACGCTATTTCAAAGCGCATCGACGACTTTTGGTGTAACTATTAACCAACGAAAAGTAATTGATAGCCATGCAACTTTTAAAATTAGATTGTAGTATTGATGTGTGGATTTTTTTATACGAATTTTAGTAATTAAAATAAATAATACAATAGAACATTTTTAAGATTTTTTTTCTACAAATACTTTAAACAAACATATAAAACTGACATGATCGATAGTGTATTAAAAAATACATATTTGTATTCTGAACTTTTTGCTTCATTCCAGCAAACATTTTCACTTGCTTGTACTGTGGAAATAAAATGTGTATTAATTTTTGACACTTAGTGAATGTTGAATGCGTAGTTAAACTCAAGGTAATTAAAAGATTAGCATTATGTAATTCTAATCTTTTGATCTTCATTCAGTGACATCTAGGCGTTACGGTTCACCATTTCAGGTGTGAACAACATTTCGTATGAATGATATACGGGAGGCAGTTATAGTTTTAGACACAGAAATGTAAGAAAAAAATTTAAACTAATTTACGGGAGTAATAAGGTCGCACAATTACTGGATAGCTGTTGTATATTTTTATATATTTTGCATAAGCTCACTTTTAAATGAATTATGACTTCTGATTACTTTTGTAACGATAAAAAACTGAATTATTTTAATTTAATAAATTTATAAATAAAAATAGCCTTCTAAACACGAGTGTATGAACTAAAAATTGTACTTTTTTAAAATTAGAATCGGCAACCTTTCATATTTCAAACAGATCATAACAATTGCAATTATATAATTTAGTCCATCCAAAGCGATCTCTATTTACCTCTTTAGGAATTAATGTTCTCATCAAAATATTTTAAATCTCACAACGCATGAATACTTCAGCTATTTGAAAAAAAGATGTTTCAAAAAATTGACAGGAAATTTAAGTATCTTCTTGGAATGGAATCGAAAAATTACGAATAGATATTTTTTTCAAGTGTGAAAAACGTCAACCAAATTTATTCATAATCGGGAACGTCCTTATTAAAATAGTCTTCGTCTCAAAACGTATAATACTTTAGCTATTTGACAACAAGTTTAATGTCATCTTTCCCTATTTTGAATGTAATTATAAGTCTGTTCAACTGGCAAGAATACCCCTAAAGCGGACAAACTGTTCATTCTTTAAATTGCTGTCATTGAATATCAAGAAAGAAAATAAATCCCGAAATTGATTTGAAACTTTAATACTCAATAGTTTTCCTAGAAAATATTCACATCCCTTGGGGATTATTAGTGTCCGTCCAGTTGCATATATATTACATGAATGTCGGGACAATTGTGATGATGACGAATTTCTTCCATTATTCGAGAACAATCTAATTGATATATAAATCTGTGATTTTACTATGATCATAACTTCGATGAACCAAAGCAAGTTATATATCGACCTGTATTTAAATCAAATTGGTTCTTTTCTTCTTCTTCTTCTTTTGGTATATAATAGTCTATTAAATTCGTTGATTACATACTGTTGGCATACGTGGACTAGTCTATTTACAAAGCTATTACCCCAATTTACACAAAATGTATGTTTCTTTCTTATGTTCAATTTAAATCAATAATTCTGGTATGTTCCAATCTGTCCTTTACTATTGACAACGATTATATATTACATTTTCCCAATTTAACCCTTGGAAAAAATATGTAAATAGATTTTTATTTCTTCAAATCTTTTTTTTTTGTGTTATTTATATTCTTATAAATAATATTCTTTACACCAGAAATGTTATTTACAAACAAGCGTATGAGTTAAATTATGACTAGTATATTATATCACGTTCGGACACGCAAGACAGAGATGTATATTATACACCTGATAGTTCAAAATGGAAAGTTATAAGTTATCGGCCGTGTACACAGATCAATACCTACAGAAGTGAAACGATGCATGAACTTGCAAGCCCGACAGGAAATCGCTTGAATACCTGGACGTGTCACCTCACACCCCTCACAATACCTTTGGGAGTAATACCTTTAGCCATGCTGGTGATCAGATGAGGGAAGATCCGAATTTATTTGAATAAAGTTTAATACTTTAAAGAATTATGAACGAATTAGATTTTCGAAAACAATTTTCACGAAACACTTATTTATGATTTGAACTTTGACTTTTTAACTAATTCTGATATTAACAGTTTAAAAATAACAGACTATGGTTATTTAAGAAAAATTAGAACATTTTCCGTATCAAGTTAATTAGTCAGATAAAACAACCGTACGATTGACAAGATATCGACACGCAATTACGACTACATCGGTTATTGTAGTTTTGGTCCTTTGTGGTTTATAGACATATCGTGATTTTTAATCGGAGAAGATGACAAAATGGCGGAACGCAGAGAGTTGATACTCAAATTTTAAATCGATGGTGATCTCTTATCTAGCGGAATAAAACTTCAATATCTATAAATTTGAGCATTTTTATACAGAATGGACATAACATCAATTTTTTTTTTTTTTTTGCGAAGTTCCCTTTAATACGAGATTCATTTGTATAACATTTATTACGTTGGTGACTCTTGAATGGGCTAATGAAAATGAGTAAAAACAGAAAGAAAATTACATCAGAAAAATATGGACTAAGCCCAGTCATCCTTCAGCATTTGCCGGTCCTGGTAAACTTTATAAAATAATTCATAAAGAGGGAAAGTTCGACTTAGGTCGGGGCAGCGTTAAAAGAATTTAAGCCAAAATAAATACTTATAGCGTTCAGAGACCTTCTAGAAAAAAGTTTGAAAGAAATAGGGTAATCGTGTCTGGTATCGATGCGCAATGGGACGGTAACCTCGCATCCATGGAAAATGTATCGAAATACAATAAATACAATTTTTTACTGATACTGATAGATATATTTTCTAGGTATCTGATAGTCAGACCGTTAAAGGATAAAAAAAAGTACTACAGTTACAACGGCATTAAAGTCTATTTTTGATCAAAGTAACAGAAGAACAACAACTATTCGTTTCGATCAGGGAGGAGAGTTCAAAGCGAGTGTAAAACAATATTTGAAGAAAATAGGGATTGATGTTTTTTACACCCATAACTCTCAGATAAAGAGTAACTATGCGGAAAGAGTTATGAGAACATTAAAAAATCGTATATATTCTTATTTCATGGAAAAACAAACGTACAAATATATAGATGTACTTCAGGGTCTCGAAGTAGTTATAATGATACTCCACATCAGTCGTTAGGAGGTGCAACATCAACTTCGGTGACAAAAAAAAACGAGGATGAAACTCGGTACGTCCAATACCTAGCAAGGCAAAACAAATCAAAACCAATGAAAACGACAAAGCAGAAAAATCAAAAACCAATGAAAATGACAAAGTTCAAGAAGAAGAAACGACCTGTCAATAAATTTAATTTGGGTGATCACGTCAGAGTCTCTCAATTAAAAAAGAGTATTCGAGAAAGGATATCAAGAAAAATTGGACATTGGAATATTTTACGATTTCAAAAAGATTTAAAGAGATAACCTTGACATTTATATTTTATTTGATGCCTTAGGTGATAGAATTGAAGGAACATTTTACCGAAATGAACTTCAGACAATAGAAAAATCTGATACTGAACTATATAAAATCGAAAAAATTATCAAGAAAAGAAAGATAGCGGGGAACGACCGAGTTTTAGTTAAATAGTTGAACTCTTCTAAATTTAACTCGTGGGTATCCAAGAATGACGTAAAAGAATTCAAATAGACAGTTTCATTCGTTATTCGGTCATTGTGTACTCAAGATGAGTTGAGAGTTGTGGTCTCTTCAACAGACGGGGTTGACTTATTTCCCGATAATCAAGCTTTTAATTTCAGAGTCAAATTGAATAGAACAATACAGCTAGATGGATATTGGGTTGTGGCACTAACATAGTTTACTCCTACTGAACAAGTTGATTTACACAAATCATTATTTATTTTTTGGATATATGTCAACACAGTTTTATAGGAAACAACGAGCACCCATTACTTAGAAGAATACAATTTGAGAGTAAAAATAAGCGCAATATGATATTTTACAATTCCTGTAATTACATACCCACGGTTTCTGAACACATGCTCAAATTGGATGCAATACATCTCCATGTATATATAACAAATTATAAAGGAGTATTTGATTCATTTCTCAAACGGCCGGTTACATTGACACTTCATTTTAAAAAGTTTCCCTTTGTCCTTTAAGATGAACAGTTTGACATATGTAACAGATCCGAGTATGTGGGAGAAATTTTATAAAAATATGGTAAACAGAAATTCTAATCCATACAAATACAAAAACAGTAAAAGAATAAATCTGACAGGGCGTGGTTTACTTTAGCAGATATAGGGGTTCCTACATGATTCCTGTTAACGTAAATGCTGTGGAGGAGATTGAGCCGATGCTGGGTCCTACGACTATGGTATCACCAGTTGCTGCTGCAGAGGAGAGAGCATTATCACAAATGAAAACAGAAACGGTTAAACCACATGTTAAGATACGGAAACATATAAAACGGTCAAGAAAACATATAAAAGTCAGTAGAAAAAAATCGAACAAGCAGTCAACATCTAAACCGAAAAAGAAAAAAAACTTTCAAAAGGAAAATCAGGAACGATTATTCTGTTAGTATGTGGAATATCAAAAAGAGTAAGAAGTAGTCATGTCTTTTTTGAGCGGGGATAATAAAGATATTGGAAAACCTCAGGAATTATCTATTTTTGCATCTCCTCCTAATCAAGGAGCTGTTGAAAAAGTAACATACACGGAAAAACGACCTATTTCGAATTTAATCAATGATTCTACCCCCTGGTCCCATAGAAATAGCTGTTTCTGGAGCAGGAAATGATTATATAGATTTAAGAAAAATTCGACTATATGTCAAAATGCAAATTTTAAAATCAGATGGAACTAAGCTAGTAGATAATGAAAAAACAGGTATCATTAACTTTCCGTTGCAGAGTATGTTTTCACACATTGATATTTACATGAACAATAAGCTTTTATCAATAACATTCCAACAATCATCCTTGGAAAGCATATTTCAAAACGACACTTTCTTCTGGAAACGATGAACAGAATTCACAACTTCAAAGCCAACTCTTCATGAAAGACGATGACCCTATGGACTCTGTGAGTCTCAATTCCGGTATAGTTAACAGAATGCAATTTACACAAGATTCAAGAGTATTCGAGTTAGAAGGTAATTTATTGGAAGATGCACTTCAACTGGTAAATATCTAATAAGTGGTGTGGATATCTACATGAAACTTTTCAGATCAAATGTTCCCTTTCTACTCATGTCTGAAGAAATTTCACCAAGTTACAAAGTCAAAATTGTGGATGTGTTTTATACAACCGCGAGAGTCAAATTGGACCCGGGAGTTATAATGAACCATCGAAACGAAATACAAAAATCACCAGCCCATGACATGATCACTAGAATGTAATTCCTAAGGGGTCAACTGATTTTTTTTGGGATGCAATGTTTCCGAAAGCTCTTCCATCAAAAGTAGTAATTGGGCTCGTTTCCCAAAAAGCTGCAAATGGTGATTATACTGCTAAACCGTTTAATTTTCAACATTTCAACGTGTACTAACGTTTCTATGAAAGAAAATGGCGTGGAGGTTGTATGGGTCTCCATTGAGTGTTTGGATTTTGAAATAAACAGAAATTACACAGTAGCATACGTTAGACTTTTCGAAATCAGTGATAAATGGCTTAAAGACATGGGATTGAACATATCATTAGCAGACTTTGGTAAAGGATACACATCATTGTGTTCTCTTTAGATCCATGTGATTTTCAGGAATTAAGATTACCTGAATTTAGTGAAACACGGTAATGCACGCTTAGAAATCAGATTCGGATCGGCTACATCAGAGATTATAAATTGTCTGTGCTATTATCAATCCCAAGCCATTTTAACTTGTGACGAGACAAGAGACTTCAAGATAGTGGAACCATGAATACAGAACAGTTATCAAAGCTACTTAGAACATTTAAAAAAGAGTGACGAAAGATACCAAAGGGACAGTCAAACTCAGAAATCTAAAATAAACTGACAACGCCATGGCTAAAAATTAAAAAGAAAACAGACAAACAATAGTACACATGACACAACATAGAAAACTAAAGAATAAACAACATGTTACTAATAAGAGAAGAAATTGTTTATCTTTAGTCTCTGTTAATTTTCAGGAAAACACTTGATATGCGTTATTTTCTATAATACATCAACATCAGAATATTTTGATAGTCTTGGAAAAGACCCTAGAACCTACAGTAAAGACCTTGTGAGATTTATTGAAAAAAACAGTAACAAAGACGGGTGTATTTTTTTTCGGAAACAAGTTCAATCGAATTCATCTGATATTTGCGGAATTTATGTTGTTTTTTTTTTTGCAATAATGAGAATTTGTTTTAACATTACCATCAATAATGTATATGATATGTTTTGATCGGAATTTGTTTATGTAAACGATGACTTTGTCAAATCATATTTTAAACAGCTTTAAATAAATAAAATATATACATATATTTTTTTTTTCTCTCTATTGAAGACAGCATGAATAATATTTCTCATTACTTTCCTATTAATATCTAGTTTTCGTCGTCAGTGCTTGGATTAATGTTGTGGGAGTCCAATTTATACTGTAGTTACACATGTTAAAATTAACCCGAGGGTTATATGTAGGGGGCTTGAATTTATATTGTGTATCACACATGTTACAATTAGCCGGCGGTTAGATGACACGTATACAGCGTTAAGATTTTAACCCTTAGTCATCATATATTACATGACGTCAATTGGGGATATTGGCAGCTATAATAGGACGAGTCAGCATTAATATATGGGTGCTATAAAATGTATGATTAGTCATCATATAATACATGACGTCGATGAGGGTTATTCGTAGCTATAAAAGGATGAGTCAGCATTAATATTTGGGTGCTATAAAATGTATGACGTCATGACGTCATGATAGGAGCATGAGTGGTAACGATTATGGAGAGTCAGCAATAATGTATGGGTGCTATAAAATGTATGGCGTCATGATGGGTTAGACGTCGTGATGGTTGTCATAAGTTGATAAAATGGGTGCTATGAAACCCCCTATAGTAGTTAAGTAACCTTATACACACATTTAACACTGTAAATTTCAGTAAAGATTGAATGTTTTTAGAAAAATCTTAAGGATCTACCGTTGAGAAAATTCATCGGAAGTTGGCCCTACGTTTTTCTTTTTTATTCAGACTAGTTTGATTGTATCTGTTTATTTCAATATGAAGAAACACTTAATAGTTTTTATTGCGTCTTTTCTATGATGACTGCTGTACCCATATTTTGACTATTTTATTTATTATGTCTGTTTTGTTCACGCATCGTTGTAAATATAACGGAATTTGATGAGACTGTTGTAAAAGAGGGACGAAAGATAACAAAGGGATAGTCAAACTCAGAAATCTAAAATAAACTGAGAAAGTCATGGCTAAAAACAGACAAACAATAGTACACATGACACAACATAGAAAACTAAAGAATAAACAACAACACGAACCCCACCAAAAACTAGGTGTGATCTCAGGTGCTCTGGAAGAGTAAGCAGATCCTGATCCACATGTGGCACCCGTCGTGTTGCTTATGTGATAACAAATCCGGTAAATAGTCTAATTCGGTAGGTCACATTCATGAAAGGGAAGGGGATTGTAGTTACGACGTAAGGAACATGTCCGATATCATTTGTGAAACGGTTATTCCATAACGGTCAACCAACTTGTGATGGCGTCCGTAAAATTTACGAAGGGATGATTTTAACTTCACCATTTGGAACTCTTGGGTTTAATAGCTTCCTTGTGAGCAGCAACCCTCTATCAAGAAAATCATGATAGGAAATGCAAGCACGGAAATATCGTATCAATTGGGAGATACCCCGTATGCAGGTGCTGCTGGAATGTTGCTACTTAGAAATGGAAAGTTCACAATTGGAAAGCTTAAGTCATCTCTTTTGTCGTAAAGTTTGTTTTCAACCGGTTCCTTAAACAGAAAAAAGATTGTTCTATTTGTTTTAACGTTTATAGTCAAATGTTCACCAGGTCCATGTTACTAATAAGAGAAGAAATTGTCTATCTTTACTCTCTGTAAATTTTCAGAATTTTGTTTATGTTGAAGGAATTCTGGTAGCTGTAAAACTGCTGTTCCTTCAATTTTGCACTTCTTTTTTTCCAAATATCAATACACATCGCATTTAAATCAAATGTATCAGATGTATCAGGTTTTCGATCTGATCAACTTTATTATTCGAAATACTAAGGATGTTCTTATCCTAGGAATAGATTACCTTGGCCGTATTTGGCACAACTTTTTTGAATTTGGGGTCTTCAATGGTCTTCAACTTTATACTTGTTTTGTTTTCTATCTATTTCGGTCTGAGCGTCACTGATTAGTTTTATGTAGAAGAAACGCGCTTCTGGCGTATCAATTTTCATAAGCCGTATACCTTTGATTGGCAATCGACATTATTAGGGAATGCAGTAAGTTACGGTTTTACCTGCAATTTTCTCTTTACAAAATCTGTATTCATTGCAATTAAAAGCATACACCAAGTGAAAAGCCGACTGTTGTTTATGTTTCTCGTCGGAAGCGTACATATGATACCAGAGAGTGAACTAGTATATATTTGTTTAGGGGCCAGCTGAAGGACGCCTTCGGGTGCGGGAATTTCTCGCTACATTGAAGACCTGTTGGTGACCTTCTGCTGTTGTTTTTTATTTGGTCGGGTTGTTGTCTCTTTGACACATTCCCCATTTCCATTCTCAATTTTAGTTTAGGTGCCAAAGAACAACGATTCAATATTTTTTTTTTAATTATGATATTTTTTCCACCGAAGTTATGATTAGAATGGAATGTGTACGTTGTTAATTTTTTATGAGACTGGAGATATCTGTATTAAAGTTTGACGTTAACATTTTTCTCTAGGTAACCTCAATTCGCGACAATAAAGCTTAGTTTTTACGTAAGTCGAGCTTCAAAATGCAATACAGTTATCGAAACGAAAACATAAAATTGGATCCATCCAAAATGATAACAGTCTATTCGACAATACGACTACAAAGTATACACACCATTTGAAATGTACAGTTAAAGAAGCGAGCTTGATTGATAAAAGACGTATGTAGAAACTGAAAATGAGCTGTTCGATGATACGAATATTAAAATATGTAATTCTTGACGAAATTTTAAAAATGTGGAGGGTCGGAATTAATCTAATTAACTGATTTGTCCGATAATTCACAATACCTTTCTCTTTTTAACAATGTTTTAAACAGTTGTATGTTGTTCATACAAGACTGATTCAGCCTAGTCGCGTTTTGTATGCCTGAACTTTAGTCAACCTATATTGAGGCCATCAATATGTTTAACTATTTACGTACAGTTATTAAAAGTTTCAGCGTCAACAATTTTTGGCAGGAAAATACTCCGGAAATTTCCCTAAATTATAGAACTAATCTAACGATTAATGAGATAATGAAATAAAAAAATGATATTATAGTACACAATTAAAGCGCACAGAGAAGGGAAGAGAACGATTAATGATATCCTGGAAATCCTCTAGACTTACTTACACGATTGTTATACATATTTTTTTTGTATTAGATATCTGAAATACAAGATTTGTAATAATGAATAACCAGGAATGGTTAAATTGTAGAATGATTACATTCGTGTGATCCTTACTGTTGTCCGATCAGTAAGTTAATATATTTCGAATACAGTTCAGTATATTAAGCATAATCTGACCAGAATATACATTAAATCTGTCTTCATCTTTGAATGTTAAACATATTAGAATAACCAGAAACTTTAAGTGTTCTTCAGTAGCGATTTTATGACCATAGATAATTATTATTTATTAAATTGCGATAGTTCTATAGAGTTCATTCAGATGCTAAGAGAAATAAAACTGTTTAACGGTATCGCAGTTAAAGTTCTGGTAATGTCTATTACAAAAATAATATCTAAATTACTTTTTTTGGCCTTTAAACATTTTTTTATTCGAGCGTCACTGATGAGTTTCAGTCTTTTGTAGACGAAACGCGCGTCTGGCTTAAATATTTTTTTTAAATCCTGGTATCTATGATGAGTTTATTTAGCCTTTTAACATCTCCCTTTTTAAAGACAAAACCCTGTTTTCGAAAATTAACTTAAAATAAATCAAAGGCGTTGCCAATTTACATAACTGTAATAAAAACAATAAAGCATAACGCATACAGTCAATCTTTGTTATATTCTTGATAAAGTATCAGCATTGTTCTTTGATGCCTCGGACAGTAACAATAATAGCACTTCACACCCGGGTTCAAATTCTCTGAAACTCGATCGCTTGTCGTACCAAGCCTTGATCTTTTCTTTCACAATTTCTGGCATAGCTGCCAAACGATTACTTATAGTAATAACATGTTCAATCACTGAACGGTGTTTCTCATCCTCTCCAGTAAATAATTAATCCAGGAAGTTTGGCCATCGGACCACTCACAGGCCAACTATACAGCAACTCAAATGGCGAAAAGCCTGTTTCTTCATGCGCAACTTCACGATACGCGAATAACGCATAAGGAAGCCAATTCATCCCATTCATCGACATATTCCGTGCACAACTTCTTGAGCATGGACTTCATTCTTACATTTCCCATTCGACTGCGGTTTGTATGTAGAAGTTGTACATTCAATATTTACAGACGAAGTGTTCCCATACAGTAACAATCTCAACATCTTCGCTTATTTTCGTCACTTCCACGGCATGTTCTACTTTGCTTTCTGGTGTATCATCGTCAGATTCGATCTCATCTTTGGCGCTCTGGCTTGTGCTCTGGTTACAATAAATGCGTAACTAGTTGCTCTAGTATATCCATTCCCAAAAGTGCTTCAGCGGCCAATTTCGTACAATCCAACTTTAGCAATACCTCTATAATACGGTGTGTCTATGATAACTACAGCAAGTTTAGCACAAAACGGTTGTCCAATAGCAGTTTGTAGAGTTACATGTATATATTGTCCTTGTTAAATGTTAATACTATCCACAAGATCTTCAGGAATAAATGTCATGTCGGTACCAGTGTCTTTCACAAAGCTTACTTACATCCCGTTTACTTTTCCTGAAACACAACTAAGTCTATGCTCAACAAGCGGTTTAACTAAATAAGATGCAATATTTCCTTTTTTCTTATTTTTTTTGTACAATCACGTGCATAATGTCCAATAGCTTTACATTTGGAACAACGGTTATTGTCAGTTCTACTTTCATCATTTTGTACATTGTCATTTTTTGTTTGTACTATGTAGTCTTCTGCTGCTACTACTACAGACGCGCTACTTTTATTTTTTCTTACCCATTGCGCTTGAAATGTTGATAGAGCCTTCAGAAAAAGTCCTCTTTTAAACTTTTCATCGGATCTTTGTCTTCGGTACATTGGTTGAGATTTTGTTTAATTCTCGTCATCAAAGCTCTGTAAGTTTATTTGTAGGTTTTTCTTTCATTAACTAAGTCAATAATATATTCATGGGGTCTCTTTCCAAACCGATCGATTAGCGCATGTTTGAGATAATAGTACGAAGTGGACGCTTGTGAAGAAACATGTATTGCTTCACCTGTAAACATTGTTCATAACTGTAAAATCTTAATGTCATTAAACCCATTTGCCAGACCACTTACTGCATCAAATTCAGATATAAATGTTAAAAAACCAGTTGAAAACAAACTTTACGACAAAAGAGATGATTTCAGCTTTCCAATTGTGAACACTCCATTTCTAAGTAGCAACATTCCAGCAGCACCTGCATGTGGGGTATATATCTCCTAATTGATACGGTATTCCCGTGCTTGCATTTCCTATCATGATTTTCTTGATAGAGGGTTGCTGCTCACAAGAAAGCTATGTAACCTAGAGTTCCAAATGGTGAAGTTCAAATCATCCCTTCGTAAATTTTACGGACGCCATCACGAGATGGTTGACCGTTATGGAATAACCGTTTCACAAATGATATCGGATATGTTCCTTACGTCGTAACTACAATCCCTTCCCTTTCATGAAAGTGACCTACCGAATTAGACTATTTACCGGATTTGTTATGACATAAGCAACACGACGGGTGCCGCATGTGGAGCAGGGTCTGCTTACCCTTCCGGAGCACCTGAGATCACCCCTAGTTTTTTGGTGGGGTTCGTGTTGCTTATTCTTTAGTTTTCTATGTTGTGTCATGTGTTCTATTGTTTGTCTGTTTGTCTTCATTCATTTTAAGCCAGGCGTTGTCAGTTTATTTTCGATTTCTGAGTTTGACTGTCCCTTTGGTATCTTTCATCCCTCTTTTGTAAGATGTCGTCGAGTTTTGGATAAAACGGTTGCAATTTTACTTTAAATGGTATTGACTGATACTTGTAAGTATAAGGACGGTTTTCTCCCTGTTAACGAATTCTTTCTCTTTTGATTTCTAATTTCTCTTTTAAATTTCGATATTTTTCACGTTCAATGGCAAGCTTTCCCCTTTCGATATCTAATTCATGTTTATTTGTCTTTTTTTATGCTTTTGTCGGCGGCGGAGTTTTCTGTCTTTAAAAAATACGTCCTCAACTGGCACGTCGCTTTTAGACTGACAAGAATATACATTAAATCTGTCTTTATCTTTGAATGTTAAACATATTAGAATAACAAGAAACTTTAAGTGTTCTTCAGGGGCGACTTTATGACCATAAAAATAAATAGCACTTATCAATTGCGATAGTTCTATAGAGTTCATTCAGATGCTAAGAAAATATAATTGTTTAACGGTGTCACAGTTAAAGTTTGTGTAATGTCTAAATGATATCAAAATTAGCCTTTTAACAATCAACTAAACCTAAATGATATCGGCATAAATGGATATAGGTAAGAACAATGAAATCCTAAAAGCAGTAAAACCAAAGATTTTAAAATTCGGATTTCTTACTTGAGTGATTAATTCAGGACACTAGCTATGAATGGTCATAATGGCCTGACATGTTTCAAATGTTAGAGAAACCTCAACCAATCGTATGGTAGTACATGGCAAAGAAAATATCAGGGTATTCCAGAAGGACATAAAAAAAACTCTCAAGTGGAAGAGAACCCGACAATGTCATTGTAAACAATTTAAAAACGACTAAAAGACGAATAAATCTACAAAATTTTACAAAGAAACTAAACCTTGAAAATAAACAAATCCCACCAAATAACCAGGATGATCTCAGATGCTCTAGAAAGGGAAGCAGTTCCTGCTCTACATGTGGCAACCGTCGCGTTGTTAATTTCTCCCTTCACTGATTAGGATTTTATATCCACCCTAGGAATAAGATGATATTTTGCGAACTGTTATTATTGAGAAAAACGTGGAAGGCAGAATTTAACTGTTAAAATTCTGCACCGCAAAAGTCTTGTGTTCGTTGGGTAAACTGAGCGAGGTTTGTAAAGATATTCTAACAGTTCAAAAAAATAAATTGTACAATACCAATTTTAAGAAAATGATTAACCGACATTTATAGTATACGACTTCTTGATCCTGTGTCCTAGGCTATTTCTAGTAATATAATTTTCGCCACCGACTATTGTACCGTAATTCTATTTGCAAATATAAGTCAATTAAGGACATCATAATTGAACGAGCAGAACTTTCTACACCATTAAAAGATGCTCACGTCAATTAACCAGCGAATGATTGATACACAAGATTATATAATGGAAAGTTAGATTAATTCGCTGCAGCTAGTGTATTGAAATTTGTAGTTTGATTTTTTTTTCTATTGATCTACCGGTAATACATCTTGCTTGGTAGGTCTAACATATTCAAAATCAAGTCTGATTGGTCAATAATTCATTATCTAGCACTTCAGCTTATTTATTGGACGAACCAATTTCTGAAGAAAACGGATAAAACGTTATCTATAATTGTACATGCTTAGAGAGCAGAAATGTTTTGTAGTTGAGTGATGGCATTTGAGGGTGGTAATACTATCGTGTTATAATTTATTGATAGTTGTTGAACAATATCATAAAGGAATCAGAGGATCATTTATAAGGTCAATACATTGTAAGTATTAACTAAAAGTTTCTTTTCTGAAAATTCTATTTTAGCATCAAACTCGATTGGTGTTTATCTCATCTACAGCGTTGACAATGTCATTAACTTTTACATATCCTTTTAAGCAGTCGAAATGTGTTTTAGATATCCTTGTGTCACTTTAATTGAAAGTAATTTTGGATCTGATGGAAAGTCAGAAGAATTGTTGTTTTTTTTGTCTAGGTACAAATGAAATATGTTGGAAACGTGTAAAGCAAAGATGATTGATATTTTAACCACATGTGTCACGAAGTGTATATTGTTTCATTTACTTAATGTAAAACAAAAAGAAACATTGTACTTTATGCAGAATAAGTAGTTGTGAGTTTTTTAAAATTCCAATCTACCATGTTGAATACAACAAGAGACATGTAGATAAAACAAATATTGAAATAATGATTTGCTGAAAATGTACAACAATTGTAGTATAACTAATGAGGTGATTTTAAAAATAGTTCATTTTATAGGTACAATATCGCTGCAACATTTCTGGAACTATCTTTTATTGCAGATTCGTTATGAAGCAAAGTTGTGACTGTACAAAAATATTCTTTGCTCCAAAAGTCATGAAATATTTACGACAAACGATAGCTTACGCAACCTAATATCACTTTTTGTCGGCTAAGATTCTGAGAAAATAAATCTTTTGGTTGGCCAAAGAAGACTGCTCTTCTATTTTTATTTTTAGAAATGATAACCTCAAATAACTAGGATCATAATGTCACAGCGTTTCTAAAACCAAGAAACTAATCCCAATTGTCGTATATAAAGCAATGCTTCCCATACATTTTCTGATCTAACAATCTGACGTTAAGAGTGTTTAATGTATATTCTCTTAAAATATTGTATTTTCTGTATGTTTTGTTGCTTATATACGTTAATAAAATCGAAGTCCATTAAAGCGACGTCGTACGATACTAAGTCAACGTGATTTCGTTTAAAGAGTTGAAAAAAATCTTTCTTTGTATACGTTTAAGACAACCTATTTACGATCAAAGACATAGCTATTACAAGGTATGGATACCAACATATATATATAAGCATAAAAATCATTCTTGTCAAAGTCATAAATGGAGCTAAAATAATGGATGCCCTTAAATGTGTTGACGCTGTTTCGTTCGTGTTACTTTTCATTGTCTTTTTACAATGTAAATTATATGTTGGGCTCTATCATATTTTGTTTTACTCTTGTTTATAAAAAAGAGGATGACGATACAATAAACAATAAAAAATCAAAAGTCCAATAACAATAGAAAACAACACCATGGCCATAAACAAAAACGAATGACGATAAAAAAAAAACGATTGACAAATAAGATAATTTGCATTGCGAATGCCACCCAAACCGACGTCGAACTAAATTGTTCTGCTGGCCTTACGGTCATAAAATTTTCGAGCAAGATTTTTGTACTCGGACTCGAGCTTCAACCACTTAAAATACAGGATTTGGTGTTTCGAGCATGATTTTTGTGCTCCAAGCACTGAGCAAAGTTTTATGACTTCAACCCCAGGTGTTAGCAGTCTGTTCTCAAGAGAGGTATCGGACATGTAACAACCTCGGCGACAAATTCGATTCTGTCTATGACAAGTTGATTTTATCAGTCGTGGAAATTTTGAACCATACAGATGCAATAGTGGATCTAAGGATGTTTGCTTGTATTTGAATGCCTTAAAAAAAATGTCCATTGACCACCATTTTTCTTTTTATAAATCTTTTACATGTATAATGATAAGCCATCTGTTAAAGTCTTATAAAATTTTAATTAGTTTTTAAATAGTTTTTGAGAACTTAAACTTGTCAATGATAAAGTTATGAAAAATCAAAAAGAACATTTTACTGCCAAAATTTCAATGGCTAATATCTTGTAAACAAGCACATTGACCTTATATATTTTGTTTGCAATTTTTGGTTCCTTTATTAGTCCCCTATCAATTTATACTAGTGACTGTGTTATGAAAAGCTATTTATTAAGTTCGAAACTCAGTAGCGAACTTCTTTTTACATTCAAAATATACTTTTACCATAAGATAAACTTAATCTGGTTTTTAGTTTATACATCTTTTATTGTTCCAAAACGACGAACGGATTATTCATAAGTTTTTCAACTTAGTATCGTCTTCTCCAAACTATTTGCGATTAATGACGGGCTGTGATCTGCTTCAAGAAAGAAAAAAAACGCAACATACTAATTTGAAATTTTGCAAATAATCATAGATGACAACAACCATCTGAAAAATGACCAAACTAACAATATACATATGGAATGCATCATGTCCAATACTGACTAGTTTTCCGAGTACCCAATGATCGTGTTAGATATACAGTCACTACAATAACAAATTTAGTGACATACCTTTCAAACTTGATCGCATGACAACATTGTAAACTTATTTACTAAAATCTGTAACCTACTTTTGTGTTTGGAAGAAAAAACATATGTATCATTGGGGTTTAATTTATCCGTTTTTTCCGTATTCAACATCTTGGAAAACTAGTTACAAACAATCTCCCCCTTTCCTACTACAGTTCTTCAAGGCTTGGCATTGTCTCTACAAGATATTTTATCGATTATATTAAGGTCATAGAAAATGATGTTGGGAAAAGTAATGATGAAGACAAACAACTTGAAACTCAGTTATCATTTAATGTCATCATTTTCCTCTAAATTAAGCAATCGAAGTCAACAGCAGGATTTAGGATTTTCATAAAGTTAGTTTGTTATATTTCTATTCGGAAATAATTTCTGAACTACCTTAATTGTCTAGCAGATGTACATAAGCTGCAGGAATAGGCTGATACTTCACAAATGTATCAATTTGGCCTGGGAAACTTTTGAGTTCAAGAAAAGTACCAACAATCGAAGACAAAAATATCCATTTTTTCGGATGTGAAAATTAATCTGTTCGGACATTCTATGCTACGATATGTAATAAATGTTATATTTACATGAATACATGATAGTTAATTTCATCTTTCACTCTAACTCATAGAGGTGTAATACCACCAAATCATGGTACGTCACATCCGGGTGTATACAAAAATAGGTTTGAAACAAAGATAACTTCTGCAGAATTTTTTGAAAAGTGCAAATTTAACAAAGACTAATAATGGGAAATCAATGGTGGTATTACAACTAGAGCTATGTTTAGTTTCAAAGTAAGATGATTTTGTGTAAGGTTACAATTTGAGCTAAAATTGTATATGGTTTATTTTGAAGTGAGATGAATTTGTATATAATGGTATGCTTTCAAAGTGAGATGAATTTGTATATGGTTGCAAAGTGAAATGAGTTTGTATATAGTTTATTTTGAAAGTATGAAGCATTCGAAGCAATTTTTTTATTTTGTTATAAAGTATGTTGCTCCTGGCAACTGAAATAAACATAGCAAAACTGCTACATCATTGCAATAAAATAATAAAATAATCATTTTTTTTGTTCGATTAAATCCCAGACAATAAAAATCTTTGTTTTACTGACAATTAATGGCTAGTTTAGTATATAATCACTCAAGGAATAGTAATTCATTATAATGAACTGTCAACAAAATGAAAAATAAAAACTAAGTGCCTTATTGTATTTTTAATCTTCCTAAAAGCAATTAGTTCAATTTATTTTATTAAAAAAATGGATGGAAATAAAAGTAACTTTCCAACGAAATATTTTTGGGGACTTTTTATCTATAAAAAATACCAGTACAGACTTCACATCATTAAGGCTATAAATGAAAGGAACAATAAGAACTGAAAATCATATGTTTACTCCTGAATCGTATATTTATTAGTTCTTTCCTGATTTCCATAACAGATTTGTATTGTTCTATGCATATTATTTTTGGCGGAACTAAAGATACTACACACATTATGCAAATATTATACCCAACACAAATAAAGGTGTGTGTGAGTGTGTTGAATAAAGTAGTATGAGTTCAAGTGAATTGGAAAAGAGACATAGTCAAGATGTTTGAGCGCATGTCAGTGATTTAGATGTGGTTGAATCGGAAAAGAGACATAGTCAAGATGTAAAAGCGCATGCAAGGGATTTTGATGTGGTTGGGTCGGAAAAGAGACATAGTCAAGATGTCAGAGCGCATGCCAGGGATTTTGATGTGGTTGAATCGGAAAAGAGACATAGTCAAGATGTAAGAGCGCATGCCAGGGATTTAGATGTGGTTGAATCGGAAAAGAGACACAGTCAAGATGTAAGAGCGCATGCCAGGGATTTAGATGTGGTTGAATCGGAAAAGAGGCATAGTCAAGATGTAAGAGCGCATGCTAGGGATTTTGATGTGGTTGAATCGGAAAAGAGACAAAGTGAAGACCCTACATTCTGGCGCCTTCGTCGTCGTTGTCGGCGGCGTCCACAAATATTCACTTTGTGGTTAAATTTTTTGAAACTTTAATAACTTTCTTAAACTAACCTGGATTTATACCAACCCTGGGCAGAAGCTTGTTTATGATCATAAGAAAGTATCCAGAAGTAAATTTTGTTAAAAACAAAATTCTCGTTTTTCTGTATTTATCTTATAAATGTACTTACTTTTTCTGCCAGGAAACATTACATCCACTCTGTGGTTAAAGTTTTTGAAAATTTTAATAACTTTCTTAAACTATCCTGGATATCTACCAAACTTGAAAAGAAGCTTGATCATAAGATATTATCCAGAAGTAAATTTTGTAAAAACAAAATTCTGGTTAATTATAATCCTGGTACTTTTGATAACTATTTAAACCACTGGGTCGATGCCACTGCTGGTGGACGTTTCGTCCCCGACGGTATCACCAGCCCAGTAGTCAACATTTCGGTGTTGACATGAATATCAATAATGTGGTCATTTTTATAAATTTCCTGTTTACAAAACTTTGAATTTTTCGAAAAACTAAGGATTTTCTTATTCCAGGCATAGATTACCTTAGCCGTATTTGGCACAACTTTTTGGAATTTTAGATCCTCAATGCTCTTCAAGTTTGTACATGTTTGGCTTTATCAATATTTCGATTTGAGCGTCACTGATGAGTCTTATGTAGACGAAACGCGCGTCTGGAGTACTAAATTATAATCCTGGTACTTTTGATAACTATTTTCCGTATCTTACTTATAAATGGACTTAGATTTTCTGCCAGAAAACATAACATTCACTCTGTGGTTAAAGTTTTTGAAATTTTGATAACTTTCTTAAACTATCCTGAATTTGTACCAAACTTGGACAAAAGCTTGTTTATGTCAAAAGCTAGTATCTAGAAGGAGATTTTGTTAAAATTTTGTACCTGTTTTTTCGTATGGGCAGTTAAATAAGACGTGACTTGTGCAATGACATATTCTCACATAAGTTCTAGAAAGGTATTCTAAATTGATGTCATTCGAAATCTTGTTTTGATTATCGCTTCGAACGCGTCATTGTTCGGGTTCATTTGTATCGGTATGATACGGGCTGAGTTAGTTTATCGTTATCGTGCGTCGATAATTTGTGGAATATTTAGATGTTGTAATGCAAGGGAACAAACAGTGAAAAGGGTATTACAATTGTTTTTCCGACTTGCATCCTTTTACTTTAAATTCAGATAATCAGTCAATAAATCAGTGATAAGCTCTTTTCTTTTTGTCACGGAAATAGAAAAAAAAATCACTATTCACAACTATGCTTGCGGTCGTAATTTCCCTTTTCCTTACCCAAGACATTCTTCCGGCTCTTTTAAATTCAATTAAATATGATTGTTTTCATATCAATGTTAAGACGAAGTCAAGTATAGCATGAAATGCTTTCTTGGTATAAAGGAAGCAAAAAAAATAAGAAAATTTCATATATGATTTTTACTCTGTATGGTATCATCAGTGAAAGGAATGTTGTTTTTCGATAAATTGGCAATTAAAGACTCCAGAAATATTTCGGTTGAATAATTTAATTAAAATAATTGGATTTTTTTCATTGGAAGAAATACACGGGTGTCATTCGGTTTAACGAGAGAAATGATCGTGAAAGAATATCTAACGGCGGTCAAGTATTGAGAGACGATCGTGAAAGCTCTGGTAACGGATCGTGAAAGACATTTAATGTAAATTCTAGTTCAGAATCTTTGAAAAAAATCTCTTAATTTTCAAAACGTGGAACAAATCCGAACAAAAAAATATGTCTGTCAAAATGGTTTAACTTCCTCAACATAACTGTGAAATAAGATAAAGAAAATATGCAGTACTTTATGAAAAAACACAAAAGGCGCAATGCATGTCTATGAAATTAATTACAAATAACACGCTTTTTGTACCTTTAATGGTCATATTTCAGATTATCATGATATATTTGAAATTTAATCTTTGGTGTATCTGATAGTACAGGAAAATTAAAGTATTTTCTTCCCTTAAAATCATTAATTTGTATATGAAAACCTTGAAATTGTTGAATTTCCACCAAACTTGATCGTGAAATATCAGGCACATAGCAAAATCAAAGACTAAAACACATCAAACGAATGGAAAACAACTTTCATATTCCTAGATTTGTATCGGTATTTCTTCGAGTAGAAAATGGTGGATTGAACAGGTTTTATAGCTAGCTAAGCATCTTACTTCTAAGAAAGTCGTATAAAACTCCATTTCATTGACAACATTGTGTGAACAAAACAAACAGAAACCCACTTCACTTGAACATTTGCGAATATTTGTCTCATAGCCAATCTTATCACATCTCTTAATTTTTATATTAAACACACTGACAGAAAAACAAAACTGAAGATCCTGCAAGTTTTCCAACAGAAATACTTCATACCCTTTTCTAGTGCAAAAGAATGAAGTTCTTTTCAGATTCTGTCTTTATCTTTATATTTGAAATGCATTTGTTAGTCCTTACGCTTGACCGTTACTAAAAAAAGGTATGCACACAATTGTTTTTATCTGATTTTATTTGTATATGTAAACATCAAAATACATGCAGGTACGTACGGTTGTTGAACCTTTGCGAATTGAAAATTTCTATATTTTAACTGCTAACTCTAAAGCCCAGATTTACAATTGATTCCTTTTAAGACAGAGAACAACAGCGTTGACAAACAAACTGACAGACTGACAGATTGTGGTTTAATTTGATTGGAAAAAGATATTAAATCATCAGTCCGACTAAACCGAAAAACAATGTTCATTACTACAATAATATTAGAATGTCTATGTTCGTTTAATCCCCCTTTCAATAAAAAAAAAGAGGAAAACTACAATCAAATTGCCAACTGCGTTTTATAAATCTTGTCCTATAAAAGCCATATATGTGTCAGTTGTGTTAATTGAAATATTATCTATGATATACTGAACAATGTGAAGAAAGCAAATTCACAGTAACCATGGTAACATTTACTCAAAAGTATCTGCTTCTTATCCTTCATCAAGTATGCTGAATGAAAAAACATTTTTCCTCTTTGAAAAAACCTTTAATTTCTAATGTAGATCTGAATTAATTGACAATAGAAGACAGAATGAAGCATTTTAAATAGCCGTAATACATACATTTTTTTCTAACATACATTATTGGTTTAAATTTGTAATCATGTATCATGTATGTCTTTATTAAGCATTATGCTACGTAAGTATTTAATCAAAAAGATACGATTTTCCTTTATTATGCTAATTTTCTGGTTTTATTTGTTTGCATATTCGGAGAGTGTTTACTCTGAATACCACAAATATATAGGCTTCTATTGCTAAATAAAGGCAACAGTAGTATACCGCTGTTCAAAACTCATAAATACATGAACAAAAAACAAAATCGGGGTAACAAACTAAAACTGAGGGAAACGCATTAAATATAAGAGGAGAACAACATTAAAATGTAAATTGTAAATGCCGATTAGATAAAACACAGAAAATGCTATTGTTTATCTCCGTCAAAAAGTTTAATAAAAGAACGGTCGTCTGCGTCCACAAATTGGGAAAAAAATAAACGTTAAAGTTAAGCGTTTATTGAATTATTTTTCCTTTAACACTTGTTATATGTTTCAGAAATCAGGAAACACATAGAACTATCTCTGAAGTAAAAAGATGTTTTGTTGAAGTGGAACTGTTAAGATGACAAAAATCTATATTTTAAAGTGTCCAACATTAATTATACGATACAATTTACCTATTAGCAGAAAAGACAACCGTTTGTAGTTATATATAATGTGAAGACTTATAAGTTGAGTCTGTTATATAAAAGGGGCACAAGATGTTCAATTCGTGTTTACTGATTTGACTCAAATTCTCACATTTCATTTATAGCTATGGAAAACATTTATCCATAATATTAAAATTCTAAAATAAATAATTTACAGAAGTTCGTTTTGTGTGTATTTTAGTCTAGATACCATATAATTAACTCTCGAGTTGACCTCCGGAGACCTCTAGTAGTCATATAAGCGATATAAATAGAAATATGGATATAAATAGAAACGATCTCGTGCATTTAGATTTTTCTAGTTCTGTTTTATTTCATATTATAGATTGTTTTTACCTGTATAAGAATAATATTTGTGGATCGAATCAGTCAATCATATGATTAATCTTTTTCACTTTCAAGTTCACATTCTTTTCCTTTAAATGACTCAAAACGCAAAATGCATGCGCTATCCATCTCTAGCTAAATGGTTTAATTGGAGTTCACATGAATACGGATTCTATGAGGTCGAATTATTTACTTGCACGTGAATAATCTATCATCAATGTTTCTTAGCTGATTTTAACAAATTGAACTATATCAGTCGATAAAAACGAATTATTATATCATTATTTCACTTTCAATAATGATTGAGGAAAAATAAAAAAAAGTATTTTAGATTTTGTATACATGTCATAGCTAGTGCCCCTTTAAACAAAGAGACCAATACACAATTTAATTACAATTCCCTCGAAACCATTCCGGTTTCCCGTTGATTTCTTCAAATTTCCGTTTGTTTTTTTGTTTTTTGGGGGATTTATAGTTAATTTAGTATAATTGCTTTTTCCCCTATGTTTTCATATATGGGCGTTTTTCAATAAAAGCGTAAATTTCAGACCTAAAAAAAATGGAAAATCAACTTGTCTAAAATTTAATTTCAAGAGTTATTTTGAATACCTCTATAATAGACCTTGTGGGAAACAAAAAGTGCAATCTTAAATATTCTTTAAAATGAAATTATTTTCATAATTTGTGTACTGTTTCGTAGGGGACTTTTGTCCCCTACGAAACTTCTTCTAAACACACGTATGTTTTGCAATTTTAAATGTTTCCTATAGACATTCCAGTTTGTTTACTTTAAATACTAGAAAAAATATAATTTTTTTCTGAATTGGAAAACCATTTTTATCGATAAAGATTAGACAGTACTTCACATATGAAGGTTCAACTCATGTTACGTAGTGGACATTTTGATGCGTTTCGTAGTGGACAAAACCGTTTCGTAGTGGACAAAAAGTTTCGTAGTTGACATCAACCCTATTATATGTTAAAAAAACATAATAAAAATTACATGAAACTAACCCTTGTTATTTGTTTTGCACGAATATAATTGAAAAAAGATTAAAAAAAGACTGCATGGTAGTGGTAGTGTCCACTACGAAACGTTTTTCTCCCATACTTGTTTCATAGGGGACCGTTTCGTAAGGGACGTATTCGCATGTTTTATTTTTTCCCCACAATCCCTATATTGCAATAGTAACAAGACTGATTGTATTCATCAAAGCATTTATCAAGCTGTACACTGATATTTTTTTCATAATTTTAAAACCAGATACTGAAGGAGATTTGACCCGTTTCTTAGTGGACATTATCAAAAATACGGTATCACTCTGGTCCATTTGATGTGCTCATTTTTTCTTACCAATAATTTAATTGCCGTTATAAAAGCATCACTTCTTTTGTAAGACCCTAATGTTTATATCTCTTGCAAACAAAAATAACATTGATTTTTTAAAACTGTTTATTGGCAAATTTTAATGACTACGTTTCGTAGTGGACATTTTGTGAGGGACACACCTTCTGAAATTAAAACAACTATATTGAAAGCTGTTTATTAAAATATGTTGGCTCTGAACATACTTTTGAATTATTAAAGAACTTATGTAAAGTTAAAAAAAACATTTATTTCTTCATTTTTTTACGATATTTTAGAGTATAAAAGTTGAATAGGCGGTCTAGGGACATGCCATTTTAGTTGTTTTGGACCATTCAGGAGTCAATATCTTATAAATCCCTCTAAAATTAAACTGTTTTAAATTGCTTTAAAATGTTAAATCTAATTCAATGTACTGACAGCACAAAAAATTACTTGCAAAGATCAAACACATTTTTTTTAAAGTGGCTGGGAAAAGAAAATACGTTTTTAATTAAAAACGCCCATATAATAGATTTAATTTCGTATGCTTGGTTGTTCTTTTTTGTTTGAATCGTGAAAAGCATTGGTTTTTTTTGTAACCTACATTATTTCATGTATTTTATGGAGATTGAGTGAGTTGTAAATGTTAGTGCAACAGCCATTCATTAAAGATAACAGGACAATAAGATAAAAGAAATAAAATTTCATCGAGCGGCAATAAGAAAATATCTTAAAGAGATAACACGGTTAATCAGTTACCGGTTGATAGATTTATTTAAGTATTAATTTTACACTAATGTTGTCTTAACCAAGTTGATTAACCAGATTATCTAGATCACTTTTTTTTTCATTTTTTTTTTCAATTTTTGTCATATTTAAGTGTTTGTGTATGCTATATTTTTCTCCACTTTCATGCAAATCTAGAGTTGAGTCTAAATTATTTTCTTAAAAATATAAACTAAATATTTGTATCCTGTCTCTGCACTTCAATAAATTACAACATCATCAATGAAACAAAGTGGTAACATCCCTATTTATGCATTATTGATGTATCATATTAACGGATATTATATTCTGTCAAACATAAACAGCAATAGAAGTAAACTCTTTACAATGAACGAATAGCTATCAATATAAATGTCCAAATCAAACAAAACAATCCTTTTATGTTAACGAAATCATTCACTGAATTTTTCAATACCCAGTAGCCTTGTACATGGAGGTACTTAGAGGAACTTCGTCAATGGTAGTTTCGGTTTATATATTAATGTTATTTGGCGATTACAAACCTGGTATAGGAAGCATACATTTTGGCAATCTCTGTCTAGAGTTCTTATTAGAATATGTATGGATTCAGGTAAACTAAATTTCTAATATACGACATCGGCTCTTTTTCTGTCGTTGTAAACTGTATGTTTAGCTCTAGACTTTTGTGTTTTTTGGCGACGTGCTGTGACGGTTTCCACAGTGTCAGATACTGCTTGGGTTGTTAAAATCACATAACTAGCGTACTCATTTATTGATATTTATAGATTATCGTTGACCATCTCAACGAGATTGATTTTCTCGCTTGAGCCGGAACGCTATTTTACCTATCATGACGTTGTCAATTTTATGTCAATTTCTTTAGCAACTCCACGTGCCTTCTTAGTTTCTTGCGATAATTTTCCATCTCAAGCGAGTAGCATGATATGAAAAATTATCACAAAAAAAAGATCAAAGGAAAAATGCACAAAATAGCGATAAAAGTTATTATACAATAAATGTTAATTATGTAGTGTTTTGTGAAAATAGATATGGTAAATGTTATGAAATATCAATCTCATTATAAGTATCAACTAAATTTCTTGCCTGCGTTTTGTGATTATACATGTGAACGTGTAAAATCATACAGTGCATTATACACATTTGTTTGTTTTATAGTGATGAAGATTATAACACAATGATATTGTGTCTTTTTGTTTTGTTCACACAATGATGAATATTATGAAATTTTATGCAACTTACACAAAAGTGAGAGGTTTAGCTAGCTATAAAAACCAGGTTTTTATCCACCATGATTTCCGGCAATAGAGACGAGCATGCTACCAAAAGACCCCCGCGGCGGTTAACGTTTACGACCTCCTCATATAAAAATATAACAGTTAGTTCAATGCCATACACAGAAGTTCTGTAATCTGCATCTTACGTTGTTACTTGGCGGTCTTGTCGAAATGTCAGAACTGGAGGGTACCATAAGCTTAGCCGCTAATAATTCGGCATTAGTGAGACCACATGTAACCATGGTAACACTTCGTCTTTTTCATAGCTTTAAATTAAACTTGTCAACATAATTTTATGTAGAAAAACACAAATATTTTATTGTTAGTTTTTCTTCTCCTATCACTTAACTGATTTCAATTTCACTATGAATTGTTTAAGAAAACTTTCTTTCTTTCAAAATACACGTTAAATTTCCGAAAGAGATTGCATTGAACATTGAGACCTAGCTTCGTAAGTAATTAACGACAATTTTATGTTGTCGTGTTGCTTTATTCCAATTTAAACGAATATTCCAACAGAGTCCCATTATGTCTTATGCAATCAGATTTCTTCAGAAAAGAAGACATCTTAACACGAAGTATTGGTGATTAAGGGAAATCATCAAGTTGCTAGAGGATTACATCGGAAATACTTAGGAGGAGCCATTGCAATTAGAAAAAAAGGCTTTGGACATTTCGTAAAATAATATTTGGAAATATAAAAGATTTACGTTACATTTGTTTTTTAGTTCAAATGTACCATAAAGGTATTTTTTATTCAATCCCTTCCTAAATATAGTTGATCTTGAAAATAAGTTTTCATAGGTCAGTTCTATGTTCCTTGTGAATTTGTACCAAAGGGAAAAAATGTGATCTTCCATCACTGTATTGATGTCATAAATTACACATATGTCCTTACAAACAACGGTATATTTATTGAAGGGTTTTCCAAGTTCTCTACAAATTCTAAATTATTGGCACCAATTTTATCAACAATAAGAGCCGGGCTTCAACATTATTGTGAAACTACCTATTATAGAGGAGGTGTTAATCAGATGTGAAATATTGACAGTATGATATAATATCGAACAAAACCAAATAAAGAGGAAATATTTGATAGGGCAACAATACTTAGAAAAAGTTGGTAGTCAACAATTGTTATATTTTCCGATAGTGTTTTGGTGTTTACGCCGAGTAAGTCTTATTATCTCATCGGTCATTTCTCCATGAATATGTGTTTTTGATATTAGAAGCTTAACCCGTAAACAACATAAATGTGTTTGGTAGAGACCATTCTGGCTTTGAAATGTAGTACTAGGTACACAATGGAACTTTAACGTTTTATGCAAATCCTTAAGGTGTTGCGGATGAGTAATTATATTTAAGTTTATGGTGTTGATAACAAAACGTGTTTCATGAATTTTATTTTCACATACGTGTACATTTACATATGACATATTTAAAATATCGATTTAAAACGGAATGCAAATTTGGAAGGACAAGGAAGAATTCAAAAGTTCAAAATACAAGTGGTGAAATACTACCCTCATTATGAACAATTGCTAGACAATGCAAAAGAAGATTAATCATTGAAGAACACAATAAAGCAGTTAACATGTTTATTTTTCTATTTTCCTGTTTTATCTCTGATGTGCCGTATTTAACAATTCATAATATCAAAACATTAATTGCAATCCTCAATTGCAGAGTTCTATTCATTCTCCTTACGACGATTGCTATCATTCATTCAACCGATATTAACCTTCACAATAAACAAAGTTGTTTTCATAAACAAAATTGATATCTCGGTCCAGACAGTTAATACTGTGGTATGTTAATATGGCATTGGCAGAAATCTGAATAAAACATATATATATATTGAAGAATTTCTGAAAGTTTTATTGAAATCCCTCCCTGAATTCCGTGGCGGTAACGTAAGTGGATGTGGAAAAGCTAAGTGTATGTTAAACATTGAAAATTTGAATAAATAAGTCTGATAAAAATATATTACAAGGTTTACTAACGATAAGAGTATTGAGGATTTCTATACTTTAATTGAATTATGTATGATTAAAACGTCTTGAAACCAGGTATCCTGATTATTTTTTTCATTTCTGTATACTTCAAAGGTAGCTTAAATGGACACACACACACACACACACACTTAAAAAATTCTTTAATTTGCTGTGACACTTAAAACTTCAATTGGTAAATTTCACTCTGAAATGTTGTGCAATAATTGTTCCAAAGTTTCAAGACTCGAGCTCTTAAAGAAATTTAAGAACCTCTAACTAAAATCAATTGCACACGTTTCTATTTCTTATATAGTGTATTGTATGCCATATGTAGTTTATAAGTTTTGACAAATAATTTATATTAAACGCAATGTGGTAAACTTGTGGCCATTATTTTGAAACAAAATACAAATCAATCAAACAGATAATAGCTTAATATAAGGAGTGCCATTATCATCATTAATTAACGTTTGACAAAACCGTTTATTGTCATAATATCTCTCGGGGAATATAGTGTTCATTCTTATATTATGAACACCATGTTCTCGATATAAACCAAAATGACTAGTGGCAGATGTAACATTGTAAACAAATATCCAGTATTGGAAAGAATGAAAAGGATTTGTTTACTATTTTTGAAAGTCAAATTTAATTACCATAATCAAGATATATTGTAACCCGATGGCATCGTAAAGCTGTTTATAATGTTTGTCATATCTGTTGATTTCGAGTATTCAGTATTCGTTAATTTATAAAAGAGCACAAATATATTGCTGCTTTATAACTTTATTTTCATAACATAAACCACACAGTTGTAAACAAGGCAAACATAATATAAAGTTCAATAATAATGAATGTCATTTGAACTTTGTGAAATAAAATCTTTGGCATTATGAAAGATACATGATTTCGAAATCTATTAGATGTATATATACTGCAGATGTGCTATGTGAGCAGTCAAATTGAATTGTATATTCATATGTGATATACAGTCACTGACCGTATATCACCTTGTTTGTGACGTTGACAATGTGTTTCGGTGGAGTCTTATTTATGACGTCAATAAAACATACAGGTTCGCGGAGATTTTACGTCTTCCACTCAAAATTTACAAATGAGGGTTTATACCCTAAATACTTCATTTAGAACAGGTATAAAAGTTGCAGTATTAAAGAATAACCATACATTGTCTCGAAATATCAATGTTATTTGTACTCGGTTCGAAACAGGTAGAAATGCTCGGCACAGCCTCGCTTTCTACCTGTTTCTAAGCCTTTACAAATAACATTGAATATATTTCGAGACACTGTATGGTTATTCTATATTTATCATCACTTACTAATGCTTCGGATTCATCAAATCTTCTAAGTGTTATTTTCGTATGCTATCTCGAAAATATGCTAAATAGAAATACATTTAATTTCTTTCGTTTATATTGATAATGTCATAATGCATAATGACATGAAAAACAACATCAACGTTTCCGTATTTTAGTTAACGATTTCAACAAATATTGTGTAAGAAACATTTTGTGTATTAACCAGGTTATACTGTTCAGGTATAAAACAGAAGTAAAAGGGCTTGAGGCATTTCTACTTATATTTGAGTAGTTTAATTGATGAAAGATTCGAAATAATATATAAATGCAGATTCTGCTATTGAAGTTGTTTTGATTAAGAAAAAAAAACCAAATTGTACAATTGACTCGGCTTGTGAATTCTATTAATCGTGCTGTGAAATTAATATCATGCGTTCAGTCCCAGTTCCTGAAATTTTGCGTGATTGCATATTAAATGTAAAGGTTTTTATCTTAATTTGGGGAGGAAAATGTTAATTGCTACTCATTCTGATCTATATTTAAACGTTTTAATGAATAATTCTTATATCATTTGCATATCTATAAATACTTGAATTGGGATGGTCAATTCAAATTTTTCTCTTGGTTTACACTTCGATAAACCATGTTTCCGAAACTACTTTTATAATCTATTCATGCGCGATACACATTCTTGCAGGGATACTGGATTTTCAGCAAATTGCGATTATAAAACAATTGCATAACAGTTGTTTCTATTGTAATGCATATATAACAATAAAAAAAAAACAAAAAAAAAACGAATGCACTAAAGCTCCGAAAATGTATAAGAATAAAATTTAAATAAAATTCCGCGAAATTTCATGAAGGATTTGCCGAATTTACGTCTTGGCATAACACGACGTCATACGGGTGGAAATTTTCAAGGGAAAGATTATTTCGCTACATGTACGCTTCAAATTCTGATAATATTTAATTAAAATGAAGTTTGTAAGGTAGGTGCTATATTTCATTTTAGATTCTGATGCATTTATCGGACATTTATGGTTTTTAGAAAGTTAAGGTGGCGGCGTACTCCTTAGTTATGACATGCCATTGTGCTTTTGATGGCAAATATAGCAGCCATCAAACAAATAATGTAAATTAATAATCGGGTATGTTTGGCTGAAGAATTCGGACTTTTATTCAGTTTGTGAGTTAATCGCCCCGGTTTACACATCAATAACCTCTAGAAAAAAATGTGTTTAATCCTATAATGTTTTCTACGTCGCTCAGTGATATGTGAATGTCGTTAAAATATATAGACTTCTATCTGCCTATGACGATAAAAAGCTTGAACGTCTCATGATAAATGGATTATATAAATATTATATATAAGAAGTATTTATTTATCATTATTTCAGTTTTTCTGTCTGACAGCATAATATTTATTCATTAAAACAAAATTGCGGACAATGTGTCTTGTCAAATATATTGAAAAAATATCTTTACTAACTACTTTTATATGCATCATATGAGATCAAATTGTAGAAATAAAATGCAAATTGAACTGTATATTTGGAATCGATTACATTATTTCAGTTATTGTCTGAAAAATTTAGAATCGCTTTAAACGACATTTTATTTTTAAATACATCCTTAATGATATTTAGCTTACATAACTGTTTCCATTATTTTATAATTTAAAAAAAAAGGTTTATCAAACTTGGAACGTCTTTTCTATTAATCATCTTACCTCTCATATCCGTATCATGCCGGTCGATATGTAAAGCCCAGATACCTTCTTTCCATTAAACATCATGGTCTTTAAATGTTTTCCTTTCTCTTGCCCAGTTGTTCCTTCCTTGAGTCGTTCTTTCTTAGAACATGGCCAATTCATCTCCAAGTGTATATGATATAATCACTAAATTCATTTGTTATATCTCTGATTTGAAGGTTTTCTTTTGATATGGTGCTGGGCCATATATTTTCAAAATTAGTTTCAGACATTTATTTGTTTAATCTAATTTAATTTTGTCTAGTTCCGTTGTTTTCCAGGTTTCACATTCACACAGTAGTATATATAACCAAACTGTTAAATAAAAGGGGGACGAAAGATACCAGAAGGAGAGTCAAACTCATAGATATAAAATAAACTGACAGCACCATCGCTAAGAATAAAAAGACAAACAGACAAATAATAGTACAGAAGACACAACATAGAACACTAAATATGGAACGCCGGAACTGTCTTATAGTGTAAATATTTAATGTTTCCTGTCGCTTAGTCTTTACGTCCTGTCGTTTCTTCTTTATGTTTTGTGCAAATGTCTGTATTTCATGACACGGCATCTCTGTGTTATGTCAAATTAGTTATTTGTTTGGTCAAACAGTAGTATGATTTGTCATTGCTAAAGTTTGTTGTGTACAATAGGCATTACATCATGCTTTTACTACTATATATTCTATGAATACTTCGAAACTTTATGATCAACCACCTTTACATACTCTCATAATTTATCTATGTTCTGTCTATTCTTCTTTTACCTAAGTCAGTTAAAAATTGCGTCCTGTCTCAAATGTGATTGTTATGCCGAATGTTCTAAAGGTTTTGTTTTGATACACCTTTGTTCTATGTAAACCTCATGATATTATAGTCTTTTGGCGTTATTTTGTGTTAATACATATGTATCTCCAGCGAAAAACACAACACATCATGGTATAGTTCCTATGCGTTTTGCCGAACAATTGATACTCTCTGTGAGCATTCATTCCGTCATGTGCAAATGCCTTTTACATTATGTGCAAACAACTTATACGTTTTGTGCAAACCTCGTTTACCTTATGTGCAAACATCGTTCCCCCTATGTGCAAAATCGTTTACCCTATGTGCAAACATAGTTTACATTATGTGCAAACACCTATTGCGTTATGTGCAAATACCTATTAAGTTATGTATAACAAGTACGTCATTATGTGCAAACACTATTACGTTATGTGCACATACCACTTACATTATGTGCAAACACCGATAACGCTATGTGCAAATGCCTATTACATTATGTCCAAACATCTATTACGTTAGGTGCAAACACCTATTACGTTATGTCCAAACACCAATTACGTTATGTGCAAACACCTATTACGTTCTGGTAAACGCTTTTTTGACACAGATTAAAGCAAAACACATCAGTGATATACACTTTGAAAATTAAGAAAATTATAAGTTTTAGCTTTCTAAAAAGCTCTGAACTACTTCGCTGTATTCTTTTTCAAGGTAATATCCATTGGATGCTGAATGTGAACTGAAGGTAATATATGTGCATCGGGTTGTTGATTGAGTATTTGAAATGTAGTTTTTTTATATATTGATTGATATAAAAATGTTATATAAATATTTAGTTTTTTGTTCTACTTATGACTCTCCGTTCGGAAAATAGGTTGATGTTTCTGATTTATACGAGGATATTCGTTGAAATATTGAACAAAAAGATAAATACATATCAACAACTGTGGGATAATGTATTGATTATAAATGAACTTTGTCGGTAAACGTGAAATTTATTTGTACGAGTTTTAGAAACAGGAAGAAAAGCGAGGCTTGTCGAATTTTCTCCTGTTTCGCAGCGAGAACTAATACATTTTATATTTCTGACAATGTTCATATATTGTTTACAATTTACACCTGGTATTTAAGCATAAGTTGTTTAAATCTTAACCATTGTCTCTGTTTTTTACAATTATTGAAACGCGGACTCGAAGAAAAACCCCAAAATGAACAATTACCCAGAAAGAAATATCCATATTACCGATTGAACAACATGGAAGCGGGTAGCAGGAAAATTTATGTGTACATGTACAAACAAAGCAAAAAAAATGTTGTTTGCCTGTTATTTGTATACAATAACTAGCTAATTGCAGGATAATAGCGTATTACTTAACTGTAACCATTTTTTTAAAACTGGTGAAAAATTAAATGGGGTAAAAAAATAAATAGATCAGCTGACTATGCGGTATGATTTTTTTGTTAAGGCCATAAGAAGATCTATTGTTATTTATTTCTTTATCATTTGGTCTCTCGTGGAAAATTATCTCATTGGCATTCATACCACATCGTTTTTATAGATAAATAAGAAATAATAGAAGAAAACAATCACAATTTACTAGAATATGTATTTTTTTGTATCGTTCTTGATGACACGGTTCGAAAAGTTACCGGACCAAAAACGGATAAATGAAAGTCATTATCTGGAGTTTCAAGTTGCGGGATTTAATTTCGAGTTAGGCCAGTGAAGGTGAAACAAGGCTGATAACCCTTTCAATAAGAAAAAAATATGTGTATGCGTCATTTTTGTGGATTACAGGATAAGGCAGTTTTAATATGAAAAAAATGGGTTTTTTTTAGAAATTGCAGCTTTTTGTTACACCCTTCTACCTGTCTGATCCAAAATCGGATCAAATTTTTCGAACATCCCTGTTAGTTTAAAAAAAAAATGTCAGATAAGAGTGGCGGGTCACCTGACCATCCCTTTTCAGGACACCTACCCGTCTCAACACGCCTTGTCAGGGACGGAGGAATTAATAAGTCTTAGTAAGGTTATTCAGAATAATATTCACAACTGTTAAAGGAAATGAACGAAAATAATATCTTAAACATTTTGTAGGATTCCTTAGCTGCTACATGAATCGTGGGAGACGTTATTACATTTGTAGAATTAATCTAGTACACGTTTCTCGCTAGATGAAAACCCTACTGGGAGGGTAATAACAAATCATCCTTGTCTCTTGTAAAGAGTTGTCAAATTGGCATTCGTACCACATCTTCCTTTTTATATCGTATTAATCCTTTCGGTTGTACCTCTTGCAAACTAAAGTCGTGTCTGTATATTTGTTACAATTTTCAACAAGTAAAGTAAACAAATTTCCAAAGCATGGATGCATAATGCACACTCTTAAAGTAGAGCAAAATAATTTCCCATAAAACAAGATACATTGTATGTTTAAAGCATTTTTACACCAATCAATATAATTAATATAAAAATCCACAGTTTGTTAAAAAGGTCAAACTTTTAATTTTCTTCATTTGAATTTTCAAAATGCATATCATTGATGCGTTTTGTTTTAATCTGTGTCAAAAGGGCGTTTACCAGAACGTAATAGGTGTTTGCACATAACGTAATAGGTGTTTGGACATAACGTAATAGGTGTTTGCACATAACGTTATAGATGTTTGGACATAATGTAATAGGCATTTGCACATAGCTTACATGGTGTTTGCACATAATGTAAGCGGTTTGTGCACATAACGTAATAGTGTTCGCACATAATTATGTAGTTTTTAAACATAAGTAAATAGGTATTTGCACATAACGTAATAGGTGTTTGCATATAAGGTAAACGATGTTTGCACACAGGGTGAACGATGTTTGCACATAAGGTAAACGAGGTTTGCACAACACGTATTAGTTGTTTGCACATAATGTAAAAGGCATTTGCACATGACGTAATGAATGCTCACAGAGAGTATCAATTATTCGGCAAAACGCATATGAATTATACCATGATGTATTGTGTCTTTCACTGGAGATACATATGTTTAAACACAACATAACGCCAAAAGACTATAATATCATGAGATTGACATAGAAGAAAGGTGTATCAAAACAAAACCTTTAGCACATTTGACATAACAATAACACTTGAGACAAGACGCAATTATTAACTGACTTACGTAAAAGAACAATAGACAGAACATAGATAAAATATGAGAGAATGTAAAGGTGGTTCATCATAAAGTTTCGAAGTATTCCCAGAATATATAGTAGTTACAGCATAATGTAATAGATATAGGAAGATGTGGTGTGAGTGCCAATGAGACAACTCTCCATACAAATAACAATTTAAAAAGTAAACCATTATAGGTTAAAGTACGGCCTTCAACACGGAGCCTTAGCTCACACCGAACAACAAGCTATAAAGGGCCCCAAAATTACTAGTGTAAAACCATTCAAACGGGAAAACCAACGGTCTAATCTATATAAACAAAACGAGAAACGAGAAACACGTATATATTACATAAACAAACGACAACTACTGTACATCAGATTCCTGACTTAGGACAGGTGCAAACATTTGCAGCGGGATTAAACGTTTTAATGGATCCAAACCTTCTCCCTTTTTCTGAAACAATAGCATAACATCACAACAAAGAAAAACATACGATAAAATATCATACTTTACACAACAAAATTTAGCAATGACATATCATACAATTGTTTGACCAAAAAAATTACTAATTTTACATAACACAGAGATGCCGTGTCAGGAAATAAAGGTATCTACACATAACATAAAGACGAAATGACAGGACGTAAAGGCAAATCAACAAAACACATAAAATATTTACACTATAAGACAGTTCCGGCGTTCCAGACTAAAGACTAAATTGACCTTTGTTTTGAATAGCAACGCTGATTGTTATAAATATTTTTTTATTACCTACTAAACTGGCCTTTGGTTTTCCGGAACCTGTTTTATATATCATTGTCACCCCCACCTTTTATTGTTACTTTTCCACTTAGGAAAGTGAAGGTATTTTTTGTTTAACTTCCCCGTGTTGTTATTAGTGATGTTCATTAGCATCAGGTTTGCCTTTGACGTATTTATCTCCAACCCAATCTTGAAGTTTGCCTGTTTTCAGTTTTATATGTTGGACTTTTGGAAGGTAGTAGTGCAAGGTCATCTGCAAAATCAAGGTACCCAAATATGGTGGTACATTTCCATCTTAATCCTGTTTCTTTTTCGTTTTTTGTTTCATGACACGGTCAATGTATAACAGAAAAAAAGCCAGACATTACACATCCTTCATTTTCCCGGGTTTTAACTTTTATGGGCTCGTTTGTAATTATGTATCTATGATGAGTTTATTTACAACCACTGACTGGGTCGATGGTTTTTATCACGAGGGTATCACCAGCCAAGTAGTCAACTTCTGTGTTAACATGATATATCATTGATATTGTCATAATTATAAATGAACTGTTTACAAAAAAAAAGTTTTTTAAACAAAAACTATGGCTTTCTGTTTCAGGAATATATTATTTTTGCTGTATTTGGCAAAACTTGTAGGAACTTTTGTTCCATAATGCTCCTCAACTTCGTACTTTATTTGGCCTTTTCAACTTTTTTTTATTTGAGTGGCACTGATAAGTACTTAGTAGACAATACACACGTCTGTCGCAAATACAAATTTTCAATCCTGTTCTATATGATGAGTTTATTTGCAACCACTGGGTACATGCCATTGCCGGTGGAGATTTATTCCCCCGAGGGTATCATCCAATGAGTCGACAGAAATTTTGTGTAGACATGAATTATCATTGATGGTCATAATATAAATTGACTGTTTACAAAACTTTATATTTTTTAAAAATACTAAGGCTCTTTTTTCTCCGGAATAGATAACCTTAGCTGTATTTGAAAAAAACTTTAAGAAACTCTTGGCTCTCAATGCTCTTCATCTTCATACTTTATTTGGCCTTTTTAACTTTTTTTGATTCGAGTGTCACTGATAGGTTTATTGTAGACGAAACGCGCGTCTGGCGCAAATACACATTTTCAATCCTGGTATCTGTGTGGATGGAATCAAGTCTATAGAGTTGATGTATATAGGAACGTTTCATTCGCTTTACACAAATTTTCGACTACTTTTACAATTTGATAGGTCAAATAATCATGACTTTCATGATCTTCCTTGACTAAGTTGATCATAGAAAAATAAATACACGTTTTCTTCTTTGAACAAATTATGTAAATCAGGAATAGTCAAATAAGTGATTCTTGAAATACTAGTAAATTTCCTAATCATCAGTTTGAAATATGCAATGATTATGTTTTAAAGACAAAACAACTGTAGTTGTTACGATATCGGTTTTGTCAGCAATATTTTACATAGTAGTTTTGATTGTCGAAAAAAGAACAATGAAAAATTATCCAACACAATTAATTCGACAACTGAAATTCAATATGAAAATATTTCTAAAAATGTGATACTACCGAAGTCATAAAAGAATCAGTGGGAAAACAATTTGCTTTAACATCAGACAAAGAGAAAAACAACGCAATCTCCCAACATCCAATTAAAAATAATATACATTATCCCAGAACAACAAATGGATTTTGTTCTCTGTCGGAAATGGCATTAAAATTAACACTTCATCAGACACTACAACGATAAGTGGATTTTCTTGATATTTCAGAACGACAAGCAAACTTCTCCAGTAACACACACCTGTGTCTGAACTATATTTCATTCATTATCAGTGTTGACCGTATAGTAAAATATCAGTTGGTTTACTAAAAACAGTTATTAACTTGCAGTAGACTCAACAGATCAGTATTTATTGACAGTTCATTTTACACAACAGTAGAGGGGATTTCTGTTGAGCAGTTTAGTTTAGTTTTAGACACGGGTGGAAACTATATTGAGACAATTTTAAAGTAGCATTCTTTAAAGATGTTTTGTTTGAAACAGTGCACAGATTGTAATTTTAAAGTTTCAGCCCAGTTCTCTGCATTTAGGTTTCAGCCCAGTTCCATACATTTGGGTTTCAGCTCAGTTTCATACATTTAGGTTTCAGCCCAGTTCCATACATTGGGGTTTCAGCTCAGTTCCATACATTTGGGTGTCAGTCCAGTTCCATACATTTGGGTTTCAGTCCAGTTCCATACATTTAGGTTTCAGCCTAGTTCCATACATTTGGGTTTCAGCTCAGTTTCATACATTTAGGTTTCAGCCCAGATCATGATACATTTAGGTTTCAGCAGTTCCATACATTGGTTCAGCTTAGTTCCATACATTTAGTTCAGTCATTCATACATTGGAGTTTCAGTCCAGTTCCATCATAGGTTTCACCCAGTTTAATACATTAAGGTTTCAGCCCAGATCATGATACATTTCGGTTTTAGCCTAGTTCCATACATTTCGGTTTCAGCTCAGTTTCATACATTAAGGTTTAGCCAGATCATGATACATTTAGGTTTCAGCCAGTTCCATACATTGGGTTCAGCTCAGTTCCATACATTTAGGTTCTCCAGTTCCATACATTGGGGTTTCACCAGTTCCATACATTAGGTTCACCCATTATACATTAAGGTTTCAGCCCAGATCATGATACATTTAGGTTCAGCCTAATTCCAAACATTTGGTTTAAAACAAGCATCAGACTGAAAGGGTTTTGTTAAACAGTATCAGGTTCGGGTTAGGTTGTTAGGTGTTGAAATTCATTTTTGAAGTATATGTTTTATGTCTCAAATTAGTAGTATAGCGTAAACGATTGACTTTAGACATTTTACATTGCTCTTCAAATCCCAAGAAACTGGTACGAACACTATGATAATGTTTTATTTCTATAAAAAAGCCCTCGCTGGGTTTGCACGTTACAGTAGTATTATCATAATGGAGTGTGTTTATTCAAAAGGATGAATTTCAATAGTTCATCTTTATATCAGTGTTCCATATGTAGACGCTTCGTACTTTCACCAATGTAATTTGATGTTTTATATGTCAGTTGTGTATCGTTATTATTATTTGGTTTCTAATGTTCACAAACCTTAATTCACTTTTAGAACCATAGTTATTTTGCAAGCTTTTTGTTATTAATTTCAAAATTTGTTCTTCCGTTTAAACAAAAACTTTCAGTAAACAAATTTCCAAACAATATAGGAGGAGTGATAAATATCAATTGTAAAATAACTCGGAAATTTTGCTGAATATCTTAAAATATTGGACTACAGTATTACATTTAATCAAATAAATACTATGTAATTAATAATCAAATATTTTTCCACATATAACGTAGAAAAATAAACAGACTATGATAGTCTACAAACGATGACTTGTTTGACATCAAATTATAGGATTTTTTTTTAAATGTATACTTGCTACTCAGTACCACGGAAAACTGGCTCATTTCAACCACTTAATTAGTAGCGCTTGCGTAATGTTTTCAGTCATCATGTTTTTTCTCAAATGGATTGAATTTGGGTTACTTGTGTAATGAATAACTTGAAAACTACAACCCTTCAGTTTTTGTAGTTGTTAACGACAATAATTTCACACCTTCATGTCATTTTGCTACAGCAGACCTTTATTCATCAATGAGATATAGCATCACGATAGAAGATGTCAAAGTAAAATAAAAAAGAATTGTTTTTTTTTATCAGTTTCTTGAAAGACAAAATTCCTCATCCATTTGTTCAATTGCAGAGCCTGATATCAGAACCATAGATTTTAGGTTAAATTGTCAATGTTGAATAACCATTTACACTAAAAACACATCTAAGATACAATCTAAGAAGAAAACCGTTGACTTGAAATAATAAGGAGGATTTAAAATACCACGTCACATTTTTTTTGATCTTTGGTACATTTATTTTCAGACCACCAAACTTATACAAAATATTTACTACCTTTGAGATCTTTTCAATAAATTAGATTGTAGTTTAACTGTGTTCAAATCTCATGATTTGATTAAGAAGAGACACACAAAGATAAGAAATATAACCTGAGTAGTCGCATGACCTCCAATAGGTCTAAAAAGTAAAATCACAAATATACTGATGAGAACTCAGAGGAAAATTCAAATGGACAGTCCCTAATCAAATGGTAAAATAAAATAAAAGCGAAACCTCTCATATGACAGTCGCATCAAATTTCATCATATTGACAACGATGCGTGAACAAAACAAACAGACATACAAGTAAAAATGTCAGCATAGGGTATAGCAGTCAACATATCGTTCTCAATCCGACCCGATTTGCATTTTCCCATATTTAAAACGACCGAATGCGATTTTGGTGAGAGACATAAGACAGTGACCAGACAGTGAACCTACGCTGACGAAAAAAAAACACTGTCGCCATATTTGGGATGATCAGGTACTGTCGGAACGCAATTCTATCACAGTCTGCTGTACCGCATCGCAAACGGCTTGCTGAAATTGTCTCGACTCAGTTGTATCGTGTTCTGCAATTGTCTGGACTCCGACGAGGGTTTTATTGCCGAATTTCGTATTTATAACGGGACTGTTCTAGAACAGTTTCGTCAAGGATGTTTCGCATTCGAGATGCAGTATGGACTCAATCGGCAAGAAAACAGCAATGACAAATCTCAAAAGATCATGCCTGTTCCACAGGACACCGTCCAGAAAACACAGAACTTTGTTTCGATTTTGGTCCGATACAGCAGGATCTGTCATGACATAATCACGATTGTAATCCGAATAGATAAAATGATAAGTTTTATCCAATGTTACGGGACGCACCTAACTATCGGGGTGCTTGGCCGGTCTCTCCGATCCGTAGGGATCTGTTGCGAACGTATACTACAGCGTTTCAGGCAATAATAGGAAATTTCAGATCATTGAGGACAGGAATCCGACTAATTTAATGTTCGAGTCTTAGCGCTTTCTGATTCCAAACGGGAGCAATATACGGCACTGTGTGAACGCAGCATTATGGTTATGTAGTTATAGTTCATTTTTCATTTTCTAAGAAGTTGATGTTTCTTGCTAATTTTTCAAAAGAACTAGGTTGTTGTCTTGCATATAATAGGGTCATATTATGAAAAGAATTGTTATATTGAAAATACGACACAAGAAAAATACAATAATTATTCCATTTTGCTAATACTTTAGTTGTTTTTTTCTATATGAATGGGATTTTGAATAAATAAGCATATTCACCCTCGGAAAAGGATATTCACCGCGCAAAACGTCGCGTGCTTTTATGTGTATGATTTTACGAGTTTGATGTACATTGATTTTGGTAAATATTATATTTTCCATTTCATATATTCTCTCGGAATATGGAATAAAATAATTACTGCCGTTGACCTCAGTGAATATCAGTTTTTCAAAAGTCAATAAAACCACACATTTATCTCATCAAAAGACAATAATTGTATAATATTATAGAGATAGGAATTATAAACGGGAGGGATTGTACTTGATTTTCATATGATGAATACATAATCTTTCAATCAGTTTAATTGAGTTCTGGATTTGCATGTCAGTAACTGCTAGTAGTTTTTTGTTAATGTATGTATCATTGTCATTTTGCTTAGTTTCTTTTACATTTTTGTTGTTTTCTTTGCCTTTTTTGTTCATTCTTTAGCTGTTTTAAGGGGGTATGAGCCTCTCAAAATGGGGGATGGAGGAGGAAAAACATATTTCTTTGTTTGTATGTATATATAAATACAGGTGCGTATGAGGCGAGAAAGAGGACCATGTAATCGCAATACACACCTGCAAAGTTGAGGAGCAAAACTATAAGATAGCAAAGAGGACATTAACTTATCATTACCCTTGGGGGTTCACGCATATACTAGTATATATTATTTTTTTTGTAATAGTCTTTCGGAAATACGTACGGTTTATTCGGAATACGTCTGTTTTTTTTATGGCCGTCTGCCTAACAAGTAATTGACCTAATGAATATGCATTAGCGCTGTAAAATTACCATATAGATAAGTGTTAATCAAATCTACAGCAGATTTATACCCTAACCAGTAGTAAATTTATAAGAGTCACATGTGTTAAGTTTTCTATATTACAACCTAGGTTCATACTGGAGATTAAGTGACCGTCAATGTATATAGGGCGTTTCAATACAGAGACATTTTAGCGGTTTTGAAAAAAAGCAAAGTCCGTTTAAGCAGCTTTTAAATTCTACGTCCAAAAAAAACAACCAAACAAGGTGTTCTTAAAGCTGTCCATATTTTGATTTAAATAGTAAAATTGGAAATATCATTAGTTCATCATGTTAATTGGTAAAATATCGTAACAAACTTTCATTTGTTGTTATCAAAATACAAATTAATACAGATTAAATAGAAAACAAACCCATTTCATCTCGAGGCCTTTCATAGCTTACTTTATGATTTGGGTTTTGCTCATGTTTGAAGTCCGTACTGTAACATATTGAAAAACAGTTGTTAAATTCAGTTCTACGTCATTTGGGTTTCTGAGATTGTTGATTGCAACACCTCTAACTCCCTTTTTTATATAAAGATTTTTTTCCCCAGATATGTTTACTCTTTCACAATCATCATAAAGAATACATAAGCTATTTATGCTTAATTGTTTTTTTTAAATTGGTTTACTTGATTTCAAGAAAATCATGCTTTGGAGAATTGGGCGACTACAGAATACCAAAATGTATGCTATCACTAATAGAAACAAAGACATAATTTATTCAAAATAATAATTACTTATAGTGATATTATGTTATATGTCTAGAAAGTTGTTTTTTTTTAAATTAAGGTACTTGCAAGTGCATACCGAGTTTCTATTCAAGTCAACAAAGTGGGTCATGCTTTATTTCTCATTTTTAAGACAAATATTAAGGAGCTTGTGTTTTTAACTTTTACATTGATTGTAACTGTCAAAACAAATGTAATTAAGAACAAACAATGATATAACGGAACAGCAACCAACATCACAAAAAAAAATCAAGTTTGTTTTTGGCTGATTTCTGTTTGTTTCAGGTGCAACACGTGTTGATGCTTTCAAACGTTTAGGAACTGGTTACTTTTCTTATATATGCATAAATGCTTTAAATCGAAGCTTTTATAGTTTAACTGAAAATACGAAACACAAGAAAAAAAATTTATTTTTTATTTTTATGTACACCGATAGTATTTTCAACAGTTTATTGGTTTGGTTTAATAACAGGGATTTCCTTTAAAGGGAACAGTAGTTTCATACAACTATTTACAGTTAAATGTAATGTTCTTCACATGGAACTTACTAAAACTCTGAAAGCGTTACCCTCCTTATAAGAATTTTCCACGATATTGGATCATTTATTTTCTTCTGATTAATGAGTTTTACTCATAAATATAAGTTCAATAAAAAAAAGCTATAATTGATAGATAATAACAAGCTTTCAATTTGATATATAATATATTAATTAATTTCTAGCAGATGTTCTTTCAATTCATTTTAAATAGCATGCACTATTAATTGCTACATTAGTACATTTATTTCTAAGGAAACTACTTTTAAGTTGCGGCTAATGCTATTTCGATCGATTTATATTTTCCATAAAATAAAATGTAAAGCAAAACCATCTAATAACGAATGAAACAATGAACAACTTCAAATATCAAAATAACAGTTGATATGATGGCTTTGTTTCTTAAATCAATGTCAGTTATTTGATTACAAAATGTCAGAATATTAAGTAATATTGTTAAAATTTGTCATTCTAATTGTGTCTGTATTTTATATAAATAAGGAGATGTGTACAACTACAAATGAGACAACTAGCCAACAATGTGGTGAACCCTGTATTATGTCAGAAATGGAATTTAAGACTATGATAACAGTTTATTCAAGATGATACATTAAAAGATACATACATGAGAATGCGATAAAGCATATTGTAACTCCCTCGAAAATACATTGTACACATTGACTTCGCCTCGTGGCACAGTTTTCTAAAAAATCTTCTTTATCTTTTTGTTATTTACATAGTATTTTACTTGAAATGAAGTCTATAGGATATATACACACGGTTTAAACAATTTTATATTTGACTCAAATTTGAGTTAAACATTCTCGAGATTAGTGCCAAAATTCTCCGAAATGGTTCATTTACTGTTACTGGAGAGTATGTTCGATGACTGTCCTCAATGCTCTTCAACTTTGTACTTGTTAGGCTTTATAACTATTTTGATCTGAGCGTCACTGATCGATGAGTCTTATGTAGACGAAACGCGCGTCTGGCGTATTAAATTATAATCCTAGTACCCTTGATAACTGTTCTTTCTCTAAAAGCAGTGCCTTATTTAGTTTTAAAAAAGAAAAGGGACAGTTAAATCAATTCTGGCTGTCAGCGGGTAAGCCCTTAAGTAGTTAATTTAGTTTTGTAATCTTTGTTATTTAATTGACTCGTAACGACTTATTTTAGAAAAACAAATATTCTAAGAAGAACATTTACGTGGTCAGCATTTTAAAAGTGACCTCAACCACACCGACTATGGAAACCGGGATCATGTAGCTTAAATTTAAGACTTTTGTAGGCTTTTATATATATCAGACAGATTTTTTTGGCACTTGTTTGTTGCTTTCATTATCAAGTAATTTAGGAATTTACAGATAACCAATTTCAAGCCTATAAACGAGGGAAACATTTTCACAACTAATCATTTCAGAAGTTAGTAATGTGATAAGTATGACATATATTATTCCCTCCATGACAGATTACGATCTGTTAGAACGAACGATTTCTTACCGTGCCAATAAAACTCACTGACAGTGTCGTAAACCATATGTAAATAACTGTAATTTTCTAAAGACCTTCTTGTAATGGCAGCAGACAAAAACGAAAACAGAAATCTCAGAACTTGATTGACATTTATTTGCCAGCTAAATTACATTGTTCTACGCATCAAAGCTTTATGAAAACAACATAAAACAACACTAACGAGATGGACAATGATTATTTATATTTGATGCGACAATCAGACTAAATAAAATCCCCAACAAAAAAGAAATGTATTTCCTGGTGCTGCTAAAAATACAGCAATCTAAATGTTAAACAAACAAAAATATCCGGACCAATTTTAATGCCTAAAATATCTTATAAGCTACTAGAGCATTTCGAAATTACTTTACCATCTTAAGTAATTGTTGCGTCTCAGCGTTTTATTGCTTAGGATTGATTTGTCAAAAGCATCAGTGTAAATTATAACTGTTTAATAATAAGACTATTGGTATTAACAGTGTTGGTGTTGTCGAACTTGGTTGTTGTTGTAGTGTTCGGTGCGGATGCTGATGTCGGTATCTTACTTAGTACTCGATTTGTTGTAACCAATATATACTTAAGTTAAAAAACATCTTTGATTTTTAACATCAATACTTTGACTGTTCACATCTAATTGGTCTATACGTTTTCTACTTTGAATTACCAGAAAATTTCAAATTGCAAGTATTACGAAATTCGATTAATGAAGGCAAAAGTAGTATATCGCTGATTAAAAATAATAAATAGATTACAGAAAAACAAATCCGGGCTACAAACTTAAACCGAGGGTGACACGTCAACTATAAGAGGAAAACAACGGAACAACGGAACACAGAATTGCAAAAAAAAAAACCAATAAAACTCGAGTTAAAAATATACAAGATGTTAAAATCTACATACGCTTACTAAAGATATATTTGCAGTTAAATTGACAGTACATATTTTGCAAAAGATGTCCTGAGATCAGGTGGATTATATATTTTAGGAGTTTCAATTTATAACTGAGAACGTTATAAAATATTCATATACCTGTATCTAGGCATTCAAAAGGTAATGTTTTCTCTTATTATTTATGACGTTTTTACACTAAATCCATTGAATGTTGGAGTTGGGCTTTTAGTCTTAGATGCATGACTATTTTAACTAGTTGTTATTGGATTTGAACTAGCTGTCATTAACTGCGAGTACTCTCAGATTTGTACTTAGTGGCTTTTTGTTGTTGGGATGTACAAGCATCCAGTCTTGCCACTGTTTTTTTGTTAGATGTATATCTATTTGTATCCATCTGATGAGTTAAGCCTTTTTCATCTTATTCTTATATATTGTTCTTATGTTGTACTGTAACACCACTGTCCCAGGTTATGACGAGGGTTGGGATCCCGGTAACATGTTTACCCCCACCAAAATTCTTTATGTGCCTGTCAGGAGCTTGTAAATGAGTGATTGTCGTTTGTTTCTGTGTTACATATTTGTTATTCGTTCATTATTTGTTCATAAATTAGAACGTTATTTTTCTCGTTTGTATTGTTTACATTTGTCATTTCGGGGGCATCTCACCGCTGACTATGAGGTATGGGCTTTGCTCAACGTTGAAGACAGCACGATGACCTTTAGTTGTTAATTTCTGTGTCATTTGGTTTCCTTTGAAGAATTGTCTCATTTGCGATCATACCTCATCTTCTATTTTATATATCTTATATAAACCGTACAGGCTAGACAAATATTAAACTGCAACAAAAACATTTAAAAGTGAAAATCATACTTCAGGTACAAAAACATTATCATAAATAATATATGTATCACAATGGTTTTCATAAAGGGGTGTGACTTTTTTTTTTAACTTTACCAAAAAACAAGAATTGTATGACGATAATTGAGATGAAGGCTAATTAAACTTAACGTTTAAGCATTTGAAAAAAAATATATTTTCAAAGTCCCAAATACAATTAATAGACGAGGACATAATTTGAAAATACGAGTATGATTCATCAGTTCAAGAGAAAAAAGTTAAAAATCATAACGAATGATCACCCGCCTGACATAGTAAGACAAATTGTAATTATTGAATATATATTTTTTTTTCTGTGTTTTGATATCCTTTCACAGACGACAAGTTAACGCTTACACTATAATTATCAAACCTGAATAACGAATAATAAACATATCGGTTATACGAAAAAAAGTAAATGTGGAAAATTTGAAGAAACCATTTTTTCAATAATTCTTTAATCAGATCTGTTAAACCACTTAAATAAAACTGATTCTCACACAATGCACAGAACGCTCAAGTTTGCTTTATTTTAGAACAAAACGTAAATTAACAAAAATACCTAAATCAGAGATAAATGTAAAACGTTAAGTCCAAATCAAATGGCAAAATCTTGACCTCAAACACATCAAACGAATGGAAAACAACTGTCATATTCCTGACTTGGTAAAGACAGTTCCGCATGTAGAAACTGTGTTAAACCTGGAGTTATAGCTAGCTACACTTCTCATTTGTATGACAGTCGCTTAAAATTCCATTTTTTTGTGAAAAAAACAAACAAACAAAATAGGTTAAACTGTCGCAATAAACATTGTGCTATAATCTTATTCACTATAAAACAAACAAATATGTCAACAAAGAAAAATTAAACCCAAGTAGGCATATAGACAAAGCAATTTATTAAAAACAAGAATACAAAAAAAAGCACCGAGCTACGCCAATTGGATATTACCAAAAGTGGATGAAACAGTAAAAGTAATAAGTAACAAAGACAAATAAAAGAACACCATAACACATTATTAAGATGAAAAACAACGTCAGTGCCTATAATCTATAATTCAAGACCATTGTGTATTATTTGTCAAGTTGACTTGACATATTCATCAACTTAGTTTTGGTTTCTTCTATGACATTACCCTGTTTCACTAACTTTCTGCTCATACAATAGAGACGTTTTACAAAGTCTTGAGTAACAGCTGCAACTATCTTACTTTTAGTCATATATGGTTTTTGTCAAGCCTGCGACTTTTGTCGCAGAAAGCTCGACATAGGGATAGTGATCCGGCGGCGGCGGCGTTAGCCAACTTCTTAAAAGCTTATATTTTTTTACGAAGTTTCTGTCATAGTTATAGGAAAAGTATATTTGGTATGTGCATACCTTGCAAGGTCCTCATGCCCGTCAGACAGTTTTCACTTGACCTCGACCTCATTTCATGGAACAGTGAACAAGGTTAAGTTTTGGTGGTCAATTTCATATCTCAGATACTATAAGCAATATGTCTAGTATATTAGGTGTATGGAAGGACTGTAAGATGTACATGTCCCACAGGCAGGTGTCATCTGACCTTGACCTCATTTTCAAGGTTCAGTGGTCATAGTTTTTTTTTGTGGTTAGGGCTGTTTTTCGTATACTGTATGCAATATGCCTAGGTCTACTATATTTGGTGTATGGAATGATTGTAAGGTGTACATATCAAGCTAACAGGTGTCATCTGACCTTGATCTCATTTTCATCTTTCAGTGGTCAAAGTTATGTTTATGAGTTTTGGTCTCTTTTTTTTAGTACTATATGCAATAGGTCAACTATATTTAGTGTATGGAAACATTTTATGATCTATATGTCAGTCGTGCAAGTTTTATTTGACCTTGACCTCATTTTCACGGTTCATTGCTCAGTGTTAAGTTTTTGTGTTTTGGTTTGTTTTTCTTAAACTATACGCAATAAAATTGAGAATGGAAATGGGGAATGTGCCAAAGAGACAACAACCCGACCATAGAAAAAAACAACAGCAGAAGGTCAACAACAGGTCTTCAATGTAGCGAGAAATTCCCGCACCCGTAGGCGTCCTTCAACTGGCCCCTAAACAAATATATACTAGTTCAGTGATAATGAACGCCATACTAATATCCAAATTGTACACAAGAAACTAAAATTAAAATAATACAAGACTAACAAAGGCCAGAGGTTTAAACATGTTTGTGAGATCTCAACCCTCCCCCTATACCTCTAGCCAATGTAGAAAAGTAAACGCATAACAATACGCACATTAAAATTCAGTTCAAGAGAAGTCCGAGTCTGGTGTCAGAAGATGTAACCAAAGAAAATAAACAAAATGACAATAATACATAAATAACAACAGACTACTAGCAGTTAACTGACATGCTAGCTCCAGACTTCAATTAAACTGACTGAAAGATTATGATTTCATCATATGAACATCAGGCACAATCCTTCCCGTTAGGGGTTTAGTATCATACCATCATAACATATATGAGAAGAACATAACCCGTGTCATGCCAACAACTGGTTTTTGAATAAATGTCTTTAGTTCCGATGCAAAGACCCTATAAGTGAATCAATATTAACGCCAAAATATGCAATCTTTAATGACCTGACAACAGTATCGTAACTATATCCCTTCTTAAAAGTCTATTCAAAGGTTTTGTTAGTTTTTGAGGTGAATACTGACACCTTTGTGCAAGTATATTTGTTGTATGGAAGAATTGGTAGCTGTACATGCCTGCCTGTCATGGTTCGTCTGACCTTGGCCTTATTTTCATTGTTCATTGGTAAATGTTTAGTTTTCTTTGTTAATGTTAAGTTTATGTGACAGTTGTAATAAAGCTTTATATTTATGACCATCAACATAATATCAATGATAAATTAAGAAGGCGAGACATTTCAGCGTGTGAACTCTTGTTAAATCTAAGGCTGATGCAACCCGTTTAATATTTCATTGTGATAAAATGACATAAAGTTATCTTAGATGAAATTTCTGTTATTTCCTCCACAATCAGATCCTTCAATTATAAAAAACTACGAGTACTAGTGAAATAATACTGTCAGAACCAGTAATCTTATTGGCTATTGTGTAGAGAAAATGAGGCAATGCTAGACTGATAAGACTGATAAATAATAGCATTAGTGTCTGACGTAAATTTTATATTTAGGTTCTGCAAAAGGAAATTACGAATTCACCACATGGTTCGTGTTGTTTATTCTTTATTTTCTAATTTTTCGTGTGTACATTGTTTTTTGTTATCTTTTTATTTTTAGCCATGCTGTCAGTTTGTTTAGATTTTAGTTTGACTGTCCCTTTGGTATCATTCCCTTCTTCTACGCCCATTTTCGGAAAATGTCATCTGCAATAAACATAAACTGTTAGTTACGTCTTTACAATCAGAACCAAATGCAATAAAAGTTCCAACTATGTTCTGTCATCAGAAGCTGCACAAAAAAAATATAGATTTATTTTGCCTTCAAGCAATTGTTCCACTATTAAACAGTCTATTATATTTACTTGCACAATTGGTATATTTGAAATTGTTTAAATAAGGCCTTTGAAAATAGTAGAATTAACATTTTTTGTAGTGTCAAACATTCGTTGGAAGTACATGATAATTGAACGTTTATATTAACGATTTTGAATCCGTTTGATTTTTCTACCTTATATACCACTTTGTCTCATATTCTTATTAAGAAAAAAAATCCCACACCTAATTAAATGGGCATTTAAAAAGTCAGACTGCGAATATATATGTTCAAACTCTTTTCAGTGATTTTCAAGTAACAACAATTTAAAGTATTATGTCAAATAGACCTGCTTTGATACTAAAACTGCCCTTTAATTTTTACTTCATAATATTTTTGTTCGCTTTAGAGATTCGGTATATTGTCAAATTATCGGAATTTCAATGCGATTAAATGTGTACCACTTATTGTGGACTGTTTCTGGATTGTTATGAGTTACAATTTATGACTAAATTCAGCAAATACCCATCAAAACAACGTTTTATACAAACATTTAATAACACTTTTAGATATTAGGATGATATATTGGCTCTCAATGATGACAAATTCAGTATGATCATAGAAGAGATTTATCCTACTGAACTGAACAATGATTTCTGCCCTTTCCTTGATCTTGATTTACATATCTTTAACGGAAGCTTAATAACAAAATGTGTAGAGAGATGATTTTTATTGCCGATTGCTAATTATTCATTTTTATATAGTAGCGTTCCTTTGCCATCATCTTATGGTGTTTATATATTACAACTTCCTCGATTCACTCATGTATTAGACAACGCATTTGATTTAAACGAAAGAAATCTATGTATTACTGCAAAATTATTCACCAAGGTTTTCGATATTACAAACTTTCAATATTTTCATCGATAAAGGACATCATTCAATCGTTTAAAATGAATCAACATGCAGACAACTTATACGTTCAGGTATTTCACACCCATTCTTTTATGTTAGTATTCTTTACAAAGCACAACAATTTAACAAAACTTCTTAAACAGACTTATCAAATGGTGTTGTCAGGTCATGAAAGATGTCATATTTTTGGTATTAAAATGGTCTTTGCATAGGAAATAAACAATTTATTCTAAAACCAGTTGTTGGCATGATTCAATATTTCAAGATTTATTAATAACGCTCACACACATAAATGTGTAAAATGAGGTCAAAGTATAATACGTAAACAATCGAATGACGAAATGAGCATGCAGTACTATTTTAAAATCACATAGAAATACATTTGTAAATATTTTAGAATAGACAAGCAATTTCTTAATAAAAAACGAAAGTCGTTTGTAGAATTCCATATGACATACGGACAATATTCCTTCCATTTTAACATATTGCGGATTAATAGTATAATATCTAGGTAAGTAGTGGTTTCTATAATAAACAATAGAATCATGTTGACGTACAAATAAAACATGAAATTATGACGTAAAGTACATATTCTCTCTAGTCTAGGTATATTGTCTCTATTGGAATACGTAAGTTCGATGTCCTTAATCTAGTTACCCAACCCCTATTCTGTTCAGATAGTCTGATCAGTCTTTTTTAAATGTCCCCTGAAATTGTCCATGAGATGAATTTTATCTATTGCCAAACCATGAGGTAATAAACTGATCACTCAATATTCGATCGAGATAATTTTTATCACAAAAGCCAATTTAATTCATGAAAATATATCCTAGACCAGTGTTGTTAAATATTGATTCAACATATCAATCCATTTGAAAATATAATGACCATGATTCTTCAATGATAGAGTTTACTGCTATTGTTTACAACTTACACCAATACGAATCATTCTACGGGTTAA
>CM034355.1:54760142-54775262 GCA_019925275.1 Mytilus edulis
TTTATCCATCGGATCGCCATCAATGATGGTGATACATGGCTGTGTACATAATGTATATACAACTCGTCTAAACATCAACCCAACAATGTTAGACCTGTAAATTTGCTTTCGCAAATTTTTTGTTCTTCCCTCGCCGGGATTCGAACCCATGCTACTGCGATATCGTGACACCAATCGCCTGCACTGTAGCCGTCCCGCTAGACCACACGACTACCTGGGCTTCATTAAAATGAAGCTTTCGCTGGCCATGTGTTACCTTTCCACGTCGGTTTTAATCTAGCGGCGTACTTACAGTACATGATATATATAAGGCATGGAGATGTTATTTTTACAGATCAGCTAAATTATCTATAGTAAAGGATCCTACAAATTAATGTAAGATACAGTCACAGAAAATAATTATATTTATAAGTACGTCTGAGTCAGTGACAACTCTACAACAGATTTATCCATCGGATCGCCATCAATGATGGTGATACATGGCTGTGTACATAATGTATATACAACTCGTCTAAACATCAACCCAACAATGTTAGACCTGTAAATTTGCTTTCGCAAATTTTTTGTTCTTCCCTCGCCGGGATTCGAACCCATGCTACTGCGATATCGTGACACCAAATCGCCTGCACTGTAGCCGTCCCGCTAGACCACACGACCACCTGGGCTTCATTAAAATGAAGCTTTCGCTGGCCATGTGTTACCTTTCCACGTCGGTTTTAATCTAGCGGCGTACTACAGTACATGATATATATAAGGCATGGAGATGTTATTTTTACAGATCAGCTAAATTATCTATAGTAAAGGATCCTACAAATTAATGTAAGATACAGTCACAGAAAATAATTATATTTATAAGTACGTCTGAGTCAGTGACAACTCTACAACAGATTTATCCATCGGATCGCCATCAATGATGGTGATACATGGCTGTGTACATAATGTATATACAACTCGTCTAAACATCAACCCAACAATGTTAGACCTGTAAATTTGCTTTCGCAAATTTTTTGTTCTTCCCTCGCCGGGATTCGAACCCATGCTACTGCGATATCGTGACACCAAATCGCCTGCACTGTAGCCGTCCCGCTAGACCACACGACCACCTGGGCTTCATTAAAATGAAGCTTTCGCTGGCCATGTGTTACCTTTCCACGTCGGTTTTAATCTAGCGGCGTACTACAGTACATGATATATATAAGGCATGGAGATGTTATTTTTACAGATCAGCTAAATTATCTATAGTAAAGGATCCTACAAATTAATGTAAGATACAGTCACAGAAAATAATTATATTTATAAGTACGTCTGAGTCAGTGACAACTCTACAACAGATTTATCCATCGGATCGCCATCAATGATGGTGATACATGGCTGTGTACATAATGTATATACAACTCGTCTAAACATCAACCCAACAATGTTAGACCTGTAAATTTGCTTTCGCAAATTTTTTGTTCTTCCCTCGCCGGGATTCGAACCCATGCTACTGCGATATCGTGACACCAAATCGCCTGCACTGTAGCCGTCCCGCTAGACCACACGACCACCTGGGCTTCATTAAAATGAAGCTTTCGCTGGCCATGTGTTACCTTTCCACGTCGGTTTTAATCTAGCGGCGTACTACAGTACATGATATATATAAGGCATGGAGATGTTATTTTTACAGATCAGCTAAATTATCTATAGTAAAGGATCCTACAAATTAATGTAAGATACAGTCACAGAAAATAATTATATTTATAAGTACGTCTGAGTCAGTGACAACTCTACAACAGATTTATCCATCGGATCGCCATCAATGATGGTGATACATGGCTGTGTACATAATGTATATACAACTCGTCTAAACATCAACCCAACAATGTTAGACCTGTAAATTTGCTTTCGCAAATTTTTTGTTCTTCCCTCGCCGGGATTCGAACCCATGCTACTGCGATATCGTGACACCAAATCGCCTGCACTGTAGCCGTCCCGCTAGACCACACGACCACCTGGGCTTCATTAAAATGAAGCTTTCGCTGGCCATGTGTTACCTTTCCACGTCGGTTTTAATCTAGCGGCGTACTACAGTACATGATATATATAAGGCATGGAGATGTTATTTTTACAGATCAGCTAAATTATCTATAGTAAAGGATCCTACAAATTAATGTAAGATACAGTCACAGAAAATAATTATATTTATAAGTACGTCTGAGTCAGTGACAACTCTACAACAGATTTATCCATCGGATCGCCATCAATGATGGTGATACATGGCTGTGTACATAATGTATATACAACTCGTCTAAACATCAACCCAACAATGTTAGACCTGTAAATTTGCTTTCGCAAATTTTTTGTTCTTCCCTCGCCGGGATTCGAACCCATGCTACTGCGATATCGTGACACCAAATCGCCTGCACTGTAGCCGTCCCGCTAGACCACACGACCACCTGGGCTTCATTAAAATGAAGCTTTCGCTGGCCATGTGTTACCTTTCCACGTCGGTTTTAATCTAGCGGCGTACTACAGTACATGATATATATAAGGCATGGAGATGTTATATATATATATATATATATGATTATGCTCAACATTATGTACACCGTTTGAGTATTTGTGTTTCTAATGTCCGTATTATATAAGTATCAACACATATTTACATCTTCGCAAAACTATTGTATGGTTTTGATCTACACGTTGTTGAACAGTAATGTATACACATACATTCAATATATTATTATAAAATTACAAGAGGTTCTATAGCAACTACTGAAGGAAAAAGCCTCTAACTTATACTAGTATTACTTATTACGTTTTACTGTTTCGAGGTTGTTAAGGAGCTTGGTTATCTAGGTACCATGCACAGAGTTGGATATGCCTATTTTCCCGGAGCACATCATTTCACTTCTAAAGGGGTTACTAGTGTATATCACTTACTAAGTAAGAAAAATGTATGGGTGTCATCTCGATCTGTTTGATCATTTATTATTCAAAGTTCATCTCACAACTGATTATGGATATGATCCCGTTGTCGTAACTCTTATCTGTTTTTCATATACTTGCTTTTTCTTAAAAGCAACAGTTTCGTTATCTTTGTTTGGACATTTGTCATTTGTTTGATCCGTTCTAAAATTATTGATCAGATATGTACTGACTGATCCTTCATTTGCAGATAATCTGCCATAGATTTGAAACGTGAAATCCGAAAACTCAAAAATTATCCATTTTGAAATGCTAAATGTCATATTAAACATAGGAATCAGATCTGGAACCTACTACAGATTTGAGTCCTACACAATATACCTTTGTATCGACCAATACTACCATGTAGCTCACGAAAGCTTCCCCTTAACACTCAATGTTCAGTGATGTACTAAGTGTACCTGGGTTAAAAAAATCGTAAGTTTAACTAGAAATTAGCGAATTGATGTCTGTCAGAAAATTATCACACGTACCAAGCTAGTCAATCCACGTTTCCATTTGAGTTTGCTTATCTCAATTGTGTGTTGGTAAACTAAAGATGGAGGGGACGTTCAGAAATTAAGGCACACAGCTCTCATTTAACTCAAGATTTTTAAAAGTGAGGTTGTAAGAACATTATTTTTTTCTAACACACACTAGACGCATCCGAATATCAAGTTATATATCAATACTATATCTTGTATGAAACAGTGTTCTTATAATGAACTAATTGAAGTAAAGCCAACTGTTTTCATCTCATTTTAATTATTTTTTTAAATCTAATAACATTGAGGTTATCTTGGCTGCAAAATATCTGTGAGCTGTAACTTACAAAGATTTTTTCATGTCAATTTAAGAGTCTATTGATGACAAAGCAAGTTTCCTCTTCTATAACTCGATATTTCAAACATTTAGATAGAAACAGTCTAATTGAATCAAGTTAACACTTGGCGTTTGAAATTAAATTATTGGAATTAATTTAGTTGAACATGTTGTCTCTTGTGATATAGCTGTAGTTGATGAAGAATCATATTTATGAAAACCAAATTCTAATTTGAATAATTTGAACTAGAAATCAATACAATTTTTAATAAGGATTGTAATACGTCATTAATATTGGATTCTAAAGTGTATAATATATTTATAAATAAGGCTAAAGATGAAAAACTGAAATAGTTCATGGAACAAATAGGAACAGTCATTTTTTTGATTTTCGACCAATAATGTATTTGCCAATATAGAAAGCTCGCTCATTATTTCGTCGAGTTAAGAAATAAAAGAGATTAAATATGATCTGTATCGCAAATACCACGTTATAAAGACTGACGAATAACAGTTAAGACACATTCTGACGATTGTTTTACTTTGGGCAGGCAAATTAACATGTGGTGCTGGTAAACAAGTATTTTCCGTACTAAATCTTTCTTTATAGTTACATTCAGTTGATTAACGAATGATACTATGAAGAATGTACGATAAAATCATTTTACTAAGCGTGTTGTCATGTAATTTGTTCTATAATTATACGAAGTACTCTTTTTAAATGTTCTTGATCTTGATTTGTAAATAATTGTGTATTTTTCGGGTATTTTATTTTTATATCAGATGAATTTTGTTCACATTTATCCATTGCATAGGCAATATGCACAATGATAAATCGTGTGAACTCTAAGCCGTGGTATTTGCTAACACGTATAGCGTATGCCTTTTGTATAACAGTAATTTTTTTTGAAGCATTAGAAATATACGAAGTGTATTTCAAATCGATTATATGTAACAGTCTATCTATTATTGAAGTAAATAAAATAGTTTGTTATTTTACCAGACAAACATACACCAAGTGTTTCTATTTTTCAAATACTTTATCTAATTTATCTAATTTTCCGGTTGTTGTAAGGTAATTAATGGTACTCATCTGTCATGTAATATTCTGCTCAAATAAATAGATATTCAGTCAATTTCCCTAAGGGAATCGCTAAATCTAACTATTCACTAATCTTAAAGCTGTTGTTTCAAGTAATTCGATGAAGGCAGGTGTCGAATTGATCAGTTCATGCATTTATTGCAGTTAATTTAATTTATATTTCCTGGAAAATAGTTACAATGCTTGAATATGTTCAGAGATGAGTTCGAATCTGCGTTTTGATCGAAATACTTAGCAGGAAATATAAATATCGGCATCAATTAAAAAAATTAATTAGAAAATTAAAAATTCAAATGTTTTCTTCTTGTTTTACAAAAAGCTTTCTCATGGGTTTCATATATGAAAAACATTTTTAAAATATACTATAGTCAATAAAAGTTTATACTCTAATTGTTCATAAAATATAACTTATATGAAAAATTGTTGAATATCTAATGAAAAAATTATTTGCAAATATGATTAAAAGAAACTAACCAAACTTGAAAGTGAGGAAATATCGGGTTATTGAACAATTTATTGTGTGGGAAAAGATGACAGACAATGCTTAAGTTCTTGTTTGGGTGAAAATGCGAATTTTCAAATCACAAATATTGCAAAAAAAACAACAACACCCGCGTATTTGCCTTAAATTAATGGTTCTGATACGAAAATAACACTTCGTAAGTATTAGACCAGTTGAGATATCATTTACCTTGCTACAGTAAGTCCAATTTCATTATATATAGACAATAATAGTGTATTGATTTGCCATATCAACGATATAAGGGGGAGGCTTAGAAACAACGGGGATATTTGAGGCTCTGTCGAGTTTTCCCCCGTTTCCGGCCGAATCCTTATATCGTTGATATGTCAAGCAAATACAGTATTATTGTCTTTATACTGCAATCTAGAAAAAAAAAAACATTTTTAATTGTAACAATTATTTATTGTTGTTAATCATTTCTTCATTAAAATATTAGGGGGGGGGATAATCTTTACCAAGGTCTCACACCTGCTGGAGAAATATAGAACACAAAAGAATGTACATTACCTGTTGAAACCAATCGATGGTGAATGAATTCGTTTGAGTATTGACTAAAATATCAACAATAAGCAAAACACATAATGATTTATAGGTTTTTAAGAGAAAAAAAAATAACAAGTGAAATATGTTTTTTCAACAATTGTAAAAGAAATAAGTTTGAGTTGTTCTTCGTTTTGTTGCATACATTTGAAACAAGTACAGGTTTAAAAGGTTGCCATGAATATTAAATATAGCTCCATCTCTTCTATTTTTAAAAATATTCATGAGAAAAAGGGATATCGGGTTAGTGACTGTATATGACATAGAAAATATACAGTCAATGCATTGAGACTGATCAAAAAGAACGAGTGCAGTATCAATGGACAATTATCTTTTCTTTATTTGACTAGTATACTATTTGTTCAAATAAATAATAAAAATTTCAGATTTTATTTGTCCTAGATTAACAACTGTATCAGTTCCCTTGCAAAATAAGAAATCGTTGCTTACTTGCAGACTTTAATTGTCAAAACTGTTATTTGATAAGCTTTAATTTTGCCCTATATGTTTGAACTTACAACTGGCAAATTCACAAATGAAGACGGATATGTTCCAACTGCCCCATACTATTTTTTTTCGAATTTGACATCCCTGAATGTGTACGTGCATGAATACCACGACGGATGACACATGTAGAACAGGATCTACAATATAATATAACCCTTGGTGTTTTTTTCTTTTTTTTCGATAAATGCTTGAAACCATAATAATATCACATTTGTTTAAACTGTTGCGGTTTGGAATTAAAGTATGTAGGTACACATGAGCCAGTAGCTCTGATATATGAATACACGATCAGGTGTATTGTTCCCACAATGTACACACTAGTGGTTATTTTTAAACTGCTGTCATAATCTGTTAACTCTATTGCTTAGAAGTTTAAAATTCGCTTTTGACATTTTTTCAGTTGATGTTTTGTATTAAAACCAGGAACTTAATGTGTTCCATCATATATTGCTTTAGGTGAGAATCATTTCACTAACATTTAAATTGTTTTATGCTTCAACTTTATCTAATCAAAAATCTGTCAGTTCAGAACACTAATATGAATCCTTCCTGTCACAAAAGCGGTTGAACCAAGTGTATTTGACATGTTCATTATTTTGTATTCTAGGTTGACAACTATTTAGGATGCATAATTTACAGTTTTCTGCACAGTATAGTTAAGGGTCACTTTGCATCATTCCATTATCTAGACATATTTATTTCATTGTTTTGGGCTTTTAATCTAATTGAAATTACACTACCGAAAAAAGTTAATACTACGAAATTTCAAAGATATAAAGCACCCTTGTATTTCTAATAAAAACACAGGACAATAATATATCTATAATAATTGTAGAGGAGTTTCTGTTTTGAACATTCCTTGGTGTTTGGTGTATTTTATTCAATTTTTTTTTTATTGTTGTCCATATTTATGGGTTGCACTTCTGTAAATATAGAAAATGCAATTTTCCATAGAAACCCCATTTTTACAATGCAGTTTTGTAAAAAAATGATATCATAGAATGAAAAGGTCATATGCACTACTATTTCAAAGGTGAATACAGAGGGCTGTATAGCATACTTTCAATATTTATAATCCCCGAAGTTCTAAGATATAACAATGTTTGACTGTCCCTTTGGTATCTTTCGTCCATCTTTTATACTAAAATTATGTACTACCAATCTCTTCACGTTAGGCCTTCCTTAGAATTCAACATCTAGGATATGGATCCTTGTAGTTATGAGAAGGCAATTATTTTGCTTCTTCCATCTCAGTACACGATGTTCCACCTCTAAATCTTGTTTTAGTTAGTTTATACAGTTTTCTACAATAATTATAAATGACTTCCGCTATGAATTTCCGTTGGTGTTTGGTATTTTTGGTATTTTACTTTTCATTGTTCTCACTTTTTCTAAGATATGGATACCTGTATTTTTGGGAGTGGCAATTCTTTTGCAACTTCCATCGTGATGTCCCGCGGATATATCAGGCTATAATCAAGGTTACACAGTTTTCTGATTTGATGATAGACTATTGATGGGGTCTCTCCTTGGTCATGCTTCATTTATGTTGAAGCATCAACATTTCTGTCCATGTTATAATAAATTTGCGTTCAAAACACTAAAAAAGTAATATCCATTTCCGAATAACAAGCGAGGTTAATCTCTATAAACATCTTTTTTTTATGAACACACTCCTCTGTTGTTAATGAAATCCATGTATATGGATGTTCATCTATACTTAAACTTTAAATCCAATCTCCTTTAAAGCAGTAAATTACCATGAATCTTTGTGGGAAACCTATTAAATTAAGTACAATTTATCAATATGATTAAAAAGGCCATGATAAATATCAAACTCTCTTACAGCTTTTAACAGTCATTCCGACATTTGTTACAGGCAAGAAACAAAACATCTTAAATCCGATAATGTCAACGTTTTTTTTATTTATTGTATTTCAAGAAAGGCTGTACTTTTATTACAAAATTAGCATTTTAAGCTGGTTAAACTAGATGTATGAACACATGCATACATCTTCTATTGACGGTGTCTATGTAGCCGTATTTGGCACTACTTTTGGGAATTTTTGGTCCTCAATGTTCTTCAACTTTGTACTTGTTTGGCTTTACAGTTATTTTGATTTGAGCGTCACTGATGAGTCTTATGTAGACGAAAAGCGCGTCTGGCGTATTGAATTATAATTCAGATACCTTTGATAACTATCTATGACTATGCTGATAGATGCATAGTATATACGTACACCTGAACAAGCAAAGTAACAAAATAAACCAATGAAAAATGATATGACTATTACACTCACTCACACACATGCATACAACCTACGTGTAGAAACTTTCTATTATTCAACATTGACGAGCATAGAAGATAATTATCGACATGTAAATTCCTTCAAATTTAATGCACACAAAAAACACTATAACATTTTTTAAACACTCACATGTTCTAACAATAATACTGAGAGAAAAAAATCAGTAATTGTCCATTGCGAAGTTTCAATAATATCATTCATGGAAATTTCCATTTTTGATATTGGTGAAACTGATGTGATTCTCCACTTTTTGTCATGTCCTGTATATATGCATATTATCTATTTTACTTCATACTGTTTTTATTTTATTAAAATGAAAAAAAAATTAAAAGGTTCAAATCGATTTTTAAAAACATTATCATTTAAATAATCCTATTTGGTTAATGCATTTACTGTGATTTATTTAATATCATTTCAGATTTCTTGTAGAACGAAAGAATCGTTTTTAGATTATGGAAAAAAAACACTTTGATAATGATTCAGCAAACGAATTGATTGATAAAAGAAATCCGTCAGACCAACATCTAATATACAGCCTAAATGAATTATTCCCGAGTTGTATTTCTACAAGATCAAGTGAAAGTTGACATAGAGTGAATTAACCGGCTAAGAATGACGCAGATCTATTCTGACATCGTTACGCTTGACCCGATTGCCTTACAATGAGTTTGATGGGAGAAATGGTTGGTATCTCTGAAGCTACAGCTAACTTATCTATAGACTCACCTCAGAATCCATTCTCTGCTAATATTCCACCTGGTTATTCTTTACCACATACAATCTTGATTGCTATACTTGTTAGCATATTTATGATAATAATCTTTTTTGGAAACTTGCTTGTTGTTGTAGCCATTGCAACAGATAGACAACTGAAGACTATTCAGAACTGGTTTTAGCATCATTAGCAGTTGCTGATTTATCACTTGGCTTAGTAATCATGCCATTTTCTCTGGCAAATGAACTCATGCGGTATTGGTATTTTGGACCTATTTGGTGTGATCTGTGGAAGGCTATTGATGTGTTGTTATGTACTGCTTCCATTCTAAGTATATGCCTAATAAGCTTAGATAGGTACTGGTCTATTACACGCGCCCTTCAATATTCCAGACAAAGAACACCAAAGAGAGCAGCGTTAATGATATCCGCCGTTTGGGTCTTGTCGGCAATAGTATGTGTACCGCCATTGATAGGTTGGAAAAATCCACTTCCAGTCTCTGAATATCCGCTGTGCTTACTCAGTTCTGAAATAGGATATGTTATATCATCAAGTATGGGTTCGTTTTATATTCCAGCAGTGATTATGGTCTTTGTTTACTTTAAAATTTACCAAGCTGCAAAGCAAAGAGCTCGAAGAGGGCGTAGGAATAAAACAGCAAGAAAGGAAGAGCAGAATGCAAAACGAAGCGATAAGTCAAAATCAAAAGGCACGCCTTCAAAAGAAAATACTCTAAATTGCGAAGAATCTGAAAGAAGATCTGTTCCTTCAGAAGACGAGAGCACGTGGCCTGTATATCGCAAACAGTTGCAGCTTACAAACAACACATCAAGTGTAAGTGTTGGGGTTGCTGAAGAAAGAACCTCATTACTTAATAAAACTAAAAGCACACAGAAACGATCTGATCTTTTAATTGTTCCCGTTACTGGAATTCCTCAACAAACAGACATTTGTGGTCACGAGGTAGTAATGGAACAGAAACAACTTTTACAAACCCCTACGTCTGCAAAAATAGTGAAGGTAATAACCAATAATACTAAAACTATTGCTAGTACAGAAGATAGTTTTATCTCATCATCAAGTGCCTATGATGAAGATGAGTCGCAGGAAAAAAGGAAAGACAGCACAATAGAGACACATAATACTCCAGTTGTCAAAAACTCCATCAGCGAAATTCCAGATTTATATAGCATTGAAAAGCAAAAGCGGAAATTGGCTAAAGCTCGAGAAAGACGAGCTACAATTGTTCTCGGGTTAGTTATGGCTGCATTCATATTATGTTGGTTTCCCTTTTTCACTATATATATTGTGACATCCCTGTGTGATTTTTGTATACCGGAAATTATATTTACTATAGCTTTTTGGGCAGGATATTGTAACTCTGCGTTGAATCCAATTATCTATACTATATTTAACCAAGACTTTAGGAAAGCTTTTCGTAAAATAATTTTCAGAAAAGCTCTGTTTAAAAGGTAAAATTACAAATAAGTTGTATTGTGAATCAGTTCGGAAATATCAATCTTGTTTTCGGAAATATAAATTATGGTAAGCAAATGTCGATATGTTATGTACATTTCTTGACTGATCAATTACAATCAAACTTTGTTCCGCCTGTTTCATTACAATGTCAGTTCCTAATGGTTTTATTGGAAACCGCGAACTGCTATTAATTTGTATGCACTGTTGAATTGAATGTGTCTTACTTTGATAAAACCATGTCACTGTGATGTTTATTAAACCATACTTCTGATTTTTGATTTGGATCTAACTGGTATCTTGATTTCAATGTAAACGGACGTAATAAATAAGAAAAATACATACGCCTAAGCGTCCGAAGCGCTTTTATAGATTTACCTATATCAAGAACGTTCAAGTTGAATATTTAAAAGCCAAGGATGTATAAGTACAGAAATCTGTGATGAGGTGAATGAACATAGAGAATCCAAAATTAAAAGCTTAATGTCATGTAAAGATGTGATTAACACGTCAAGTCAATACATTTATTCAAACAACTAAAAAGTAAAATCACAAAAATACTGACCTCCGAGGAAAATTCAATCGGAAAGTCCGTTATCACATGGCAAAATCAAATGATAAAACACATAAAAAACGAATGGACAACAACTGTCATATTCCTGACTTGGTACAGGCATTTTGAAAAGTAGAAAATGGTGGATTGAACCTGGTTTATATCGCTAAACCTCTCACTTGTAAGACAGTCTCTTTTATCAGTATTGCATGATTAAGTGAATTCACCAATCAGTGATGTGATCGCTAAAAACTTGAAGAAAAAACTACTCTTTACAGGCATTTTGAAAAGTAGAAAATGGTGGATTGAACCTGGTTTATAGCGTTAAACCTCTCACTTGTAAGACAGTCGCTTTTATCAGTATTGCATGATGAAGTGAATTCACCAATCAGTGATGTGATCGCTAAAAACTTGAAGAAAAAACTACTCTTGCTTTATGGTGTAGAATATAATGAACGCCCATGTTGACTTGAATGTAAAAATATGACCACTTAGATTCTGTATATCGGTAGAAAGACTTATGCATTGTTGGGGGTTGTGTCTGCTTTACTTTATTTATGTACAGTTACGTCAGAAATGTGGGACTTTCAATTAGATTACTTCTCTAATTCCGGACAATGCCGATTTTCAACTAAAAGAATCTTTGCAAAGAGATTTCCGGTCTTACACGTTTTGTCGCAATTGAAAGTTTATAATGTACAACTCTACTGAAAACCCTAATTCGAGTAGTCTGTGTCGACCCTCTTCTTCTTTAAGTTTCTAGCGATCCTTCAATTATGGAAGATTATTCGCCCTCTGTGACAGAAGTCTCAAAATTGTATTTATAAATATAAACTAAATGTTTGACGCTTGATGTAAAAAAAAGAGTTTGTTTTTTTAGAATTTAATATTTATTGGTTAAGCGATCGTCGAAGGGAACAGTCGCACATACTTTGACTTCTTTCTCGTCATGTTAAGACTGTTTGTGATAACATCTGATAAAAAAAGTTGATTTTTATTGAATGAACTCAACATTTTGAGGGAGAACATTATAGATTAATAAAGAAAATCCTCTCCTGCTAGTCGAATATTAACAGATTATATCAAAAAGGTGTCAATCACAAGCTGAAGAAAGATTTTCAGTCTAAACTGTTATTAAATATGTGAAAACTAATGACTTTGTATAGCATCATTGAATCTGTTTCAACTAACAAAATGCAATTTTTGTTTTAATTTCTTTAAACGTATTATATATGAATACTCGATGAAGGTAGTTTAATTTTACGAGGAGACAAACTAGTGATAAAATCCTATCTAATATACAAAAGGAACTCTTCAATGATTGGCACGTTCTATGCAAGGGAACTATGTATGTTGCTTTTTTCTCTTCTTCTTTTGATATATAGAGTTGTTTTTTTATTTATTCTAAAATAGACTAACTCTACATAATTCGTTCAGCAAATATATGAATTGGCATATGTGGGTTTTTGTTTGTTATGAAACATAAAGAAATTCAAACGCATGACTGCTTTCCACGCCATCGAATCAAACTTTTAGTCTTGAAATTGTACGAAAAAAATCAATTGAGTAATAATTCGAACGTAAATGCAGCTACTCTTGATATAGTGACAATGTTTTGTCAGTTGATGCGTTCTGTTTAGCGACAAATGGCCATAATATAGTGTAAAATATAAGACTTCGTTTGCAAAAATAATGGGCTTTGATTAAGGTATTTTTTCTAGATCTGAGGAATTATGTATTTATCATTGAGTATCGTTGTACAAATATCAAGACGTATAAATGATAAACTATGAATCTCTTAACTTATTAGGTCCGAGACCACAATTGTCGTCCCTGATTTTCGACAAATATAGTCCCTAGTGTTGACAGTAGGTTACTTGCCATTAATTTTTATACCCCTTCCAAATTTATTTCTCCATGTTTAATGCCTGAAATTGCAAGAAGGGGGTGGGGGGGGGGGGGGGGGGTGAAATTACACTGTAAAATAATTTGGGTCCCGAATTTTAAAGGAAAGGTCCAGCTGAAAAAGGTGAAAAATTAGTACTACGGGAGCTGTCAAAAGATTTCAAGACGCCCTTAACATAAAATTATCCATATTTTGAGTTAGAGCCGATGAAGTTTCCTATAATTTGTCCCAAAAGTAGTACAACACACTGTAAAAATTTCATTGAGAAAGCGCAGGTTTTTTTATTTTCATTTATGTTCTAAAAGAAATGCACTACGAAATAATTGAGGTCTCGGACCATATTGAACTATAAATTAAAAACTTCTATGGGTTACGGATAAGCAATCTCTTTTTTTTATTTACTCACACAAACCAAACGTTTCCATCATTTACTGGAAATTTGGTTATATTAATGAACGTATGCAGAATAGTCCTGACTTGATACATGCCTTACATTGTGTAATCATAATAGCAAAGATCCAGTTAGTTCCTATGATTATGGTTCGGGTATTTATAACACTCTCTACAGGGCATTTAAAAAAAACTATACAAAGTTTTCGAATTTAAAAATCTCACAGAGAAACAAAACTTCATGTTTCAAGAAATAAAGCACCAACTAAAATTGCCTGTTATTTTGATGAAAAAACGTATAACCCAATACTGTGAAAACACCAGAAATGGTAACATTTCAGTCCACCAGCTGTACAAAACATTCACTTCAGTGTGAAAGACAGAATCATTACAGAAACAAAATGTCTGGCTAAAAGCATAAGTTATACAATAATGAACTTATTTTGTGTGATCCCGTAATACTTACCTGTGCCAATTTTAAGGGCTACTAATACATTAAACATATTGGTTTTTAAATTAATTTTACAGAAGACTATTATCTTTGTGGTGAATTATTTTGTATGCGCTTTTATGGCAATGTTAAATATAACGCTTAAATGACAATAATACATGACAGGACTATAGTACAAATAAATAGAAGACCATTCAGGACAGAAATACATTAATAAACAATACAATAGCACATGTCGACATGCTAATAGTTATCAAAGGTACTAAGCTTTAATTTAATACGCCAGACGCGCGTTTCGACTACTAAAGACTCATAAGTGACGCTCAGATCAAAATAATAAGAAAGCCAAACAATTTAAAATAGAAGAGCATTAATGATTCAAAATTCCAAAAAGTTGTGCCAAGTACGGCTAGAAGTCCTTAATCAAATGACTAAAATCGAGAGCTCAAACACATCAAACGAAGGAATCGGAAGTCATTTATTTGTCAACACATCAATGACCACTCTGTATTTATAGATCTACTATAGTGGAGTAGCATCTACAAAAAGCAATCATCAAGAAAGAATGTTATTCTTTAAGGTTTTGTTTCTGGGAGCTGCAATTATCAAACCAAGAGCATTGCCACTTTTCATAGCTCCTTGTAGTAGTAAATATACTCATCATAAATACCAGAATTGACATTTTGTATTTGAGAAAGACTCGCGTTTGGAATACAACAGACTCATCAGGGACGCTCTAATCAAAAACATTAAAAAAATACAAATATAATACGAAATTGCAAAGCGTTGAGAATTATAGTATTTGCATTCCAGAATTTAGGTTTCTCTTTTGTGTACCCTTCCTAAGTCAATGTATCTGAACAGTGTGATTGGACTAAAA
>CM034355.1:54775362-54877729 GCA_019925275.1 Mytilus edulis
CCATGTTACTATAAAATGTCAATGGTGATGCGATATTTGATCTAGTTCTTGTGGTCCATAACAATACATGATGACGAAAACAATAATGAATTATGACAATAAAAAACAATTCTGTACAAAATGTCTACATCTAAACAAATCAACACCAGTATTCTTCAGTATTGTCCTGAAAACTCCTTTACACTGAAAAAGAACAAAAAATATTATCTTGTTGTGTTATAAACAATATAATGAAACATTCATGTTATCTACTGCAACTCTTTTCGTTACCAGTAATTTCATATGGCCTCAATTTTAAAACAACAAGTGCAAGAAGGTCAATCATTAAAATTCCTTTTAATTGTACATGGAAGCTTGAAGAATATAATATCAACTGGATGCTATTGTCAAAATGATTAATATACCACTTACCTTCCCAAAACAATACAAACAACAAATCAGATACATGTATCCCTTAAAGAACAACACTCACATATTACTTGAATATTTATAATTTTCTAGAATTTTTATAACAATTTCAACTGTGTACCACCAATCAAAACCCGATGCTCCGCAGGGCGTAGCTTTATAACGACCGCAGAGGTTGAACCCTGAACGGTTAGGGCAAGTATGGACACAACATTCAAGCTGGATTCAGCTCTAAATTTGGATTGTGATTAAATAGTTGACACAGCATAGGTTTTCTGACACAGAATGAATGTGTTCTAATGAACTTAAAATTTTTGTTTCTCTTAGAGCAATTCACTATGCTGTTGAATATTAATCCTCTCAAAAAAATGTTTGAAGAAATTTTCTTTTTTATTTATGAAATTTCAAATGAGAAAAATTGAACCCAATTTTTTTAAAACACATCCCCCTTTCCCTTATTCCAAAACTAATCTCAATTAAAATTTCTAATGGAGTTTGCAACAATAACTACCATTTAAATACATCATAAAATATTAAGATGTAAAAAAACTGCTTGTTATCACTGAATGGTAAAAAATTATTTTAATTTTTCAGTTGGTAGTAAAAAGTGAATATACATTGTATATTGTATATAACAAAGATTTAAGTTTTATTCTGGGCAAAGAAAGATAAAATCCAATTAAAAAAAAATCTTGCTATTGCACAATATTTTGCAATTAGATATTTCTTGCTTACTATTTTGGACAAAGAAAAAATAACTCTAATTAAAAAAAAATTTGATATTTCACATATTGTGCAATTAGATATTTCTTGCCATTGCGCAATACTGTGCAATTGAAAAGAAATTGCTATTGCACAATACTTAATATAATAATTTTAGATCCTGATTTGGACCAACTTGAAAACTGGGGCCCATAATAAAAAATTAAGTACATTTTTTGGGTTCAGCATATCAAAGAACTTCAAGATTTCAATTTTTGTTAAAATCAGACTAAGTTTAATTTTGGACCCTTTGGACTTTAGTGTAGACCAATTTGAAAACAGGACCAAAAATGAAGAATCTACATACACAGTTAGATTTGGTATATCAAAGAACCCCATTTATTCAATTTTTGATGAAATCAAACAAAGTTTAATTTTGGACCCCGATTTGGACCAACTTGAAAACTGGGCCAATAATCAAGAATCTAAGTACATTTTTAGATTCAGCATATCAAAGAACCTAACTGATTCATTTTTTGTCAAAATCAAACTAAGTTTAATTTTGGACCCTTTGGACCTTAATGTAGACCAATTTGAAAAACGGGACCAAAAGTTAAGAATCTACATACACAGTCATGACAGTTAGATTCAGCATATCAAAGAACCCCAATTATTCAATTTTGATGAAATCAAACAAAAGTTTAATTTTGGACCCTTTGGGCCCCTTATTATGTTGGGACCAAAACTCCCAAAATCAAACCCAACCTTTCTTTTATGGTCATAAACCTTGTGTTTAAATTTCATAGATTTCTATTTACTTATACTAACGTTATGGTGCGAAAACCAAGAAAAATGCTTATTTGGGTCCCTTTTTGGCCCCTAATTCCTAAACTGTTGGGACCTTAACTCCCAAAATCAATACCAACCTTCCTTTTGTGGTCATAAACCTTGTGTTAAAATTTCATAGATTTCCATTCACTTTTACTAAAGTTAGAGTGCGAAAACTAAAAGTATTCGGACGCCGGACGACGACGACGACGACGACGACGACGACGACGACGCAGACGCCAACGTGATAGCAATATACGACGAAAATTTTTTCAAAATTTGCGGTCGTATAAAAAGTCTCTTGCAAGCAGACTATCTAGAAGCTAATTTTCTCAATTTTGGCATAATTAATGTGCAATAGTTGTGAAGCTAAAGTTCCTGTCTTTGTCATGCAAACTGTTGATCTAGAAGCCAGTTATTAATTCTTCATCATGCAAACCTTCTAGATGCCAATTTATATGCCTTGGCATACGATCTCTAGTGGTCTCTCTGATTATAAGACGTGCAGAGACCACTCCATCAGTCTATGGAACTATCTTGAAGCTATCATGCTGTAATTAAGCTATCATGCCAGATGTAAATCATGCAGGTAGATCTCAGTGGTTAGTAGCAAGCTGTTAGATGCAGACCCAGTCATGGGAGATAGTGATTTATTGTTATATAATAGAAAACAACAAAATCACTAGTCTTCCAGACCAGGAAAGATAAAAGCTGTCACCAGCATTCTGTTACATATCCATCACCAAGGTTAGTCATTTATATATCACCATAACCCAAATACATAACAAGCATAAAACTACCTCTAGAAGAATTGGTATTAAACCGTCACCATTTAAAAGCAAGCTTCAGTATGTTAATTATCATACTTTTAATCCATGCAAGGAAGTAAATTAAAATTGAAAACAGCAGATCTTATAATTATCCCAGATTATGACTTTTCAAAAATCTATAAATGCCATAAAAAGAAGTATGAATGACGAGACAATAATTTAAACAGAACTTCTTCAGTTAAAACCCCATATTTCAACAAAATTGTGAAAGACCTTACTTACATGTTATAAAATGGTCAACTAGAACAAGTATCTATATAAAAATCATCTTTGACAACATCCTTTGTTATTATAATCCTTCAAGCAAAATTATATCAGTGATAATCACCCGTCCTATCTAGTTACAACTGATGACAATGTCAGGGATTAACTTATATACATTGGAACATAATCAATATCTTCACCAATACCTGACCATGCTGCTGACCAACAGGTGGACAAGGTGAGAACAGGTGGGCTGTAATCATATATTGTGACACCCTTTGTTGTTAATACCTTATTCACTTCTAACAGCATGTTTAATTAATTCAATTACAAGATATTAATCATAAATGATCTCGACTTGTATGTGTATACTGTGAGAAATATTTCACTACTTGGACCAAATTAGTACATGTAATATCATGCCTTAGTATTAGACTTAAGGCACTCTGTAAATGATGTTACCTGTGTAATGGTCTTATAAGTGCATGCATCTTTATTCATTTACTTGAATATTTTTAAGTTTTTTTGTCAACCATAAATACATTGGCATCCAAATTTAAATAATTTTCAAATTTAATTCCTTTGCAATGGACATCAAGGTCAATAACACTTCTCGAGTGTGTATAATGATAATTAATGGTAATGGCTTTATCCTTATATGTAAACTAAATCAGGAAACTTAGAATACCCTGCCCTCTTTTCCTCTCTGACATAAATAAATTTTGTTTCTTTAAATCACACTGAGCAAAATCTTGTTATTGCCAAAAAATATTGTTAATATTAAAGTGAATTTTTTTAGCTTATCATTTAACTGAGAACATTTAGGTCAGAAATGACAAAATGTTTCTATGTTATGTTTGATTAAAAAATTACAATTTAACTTAAAGGTCTTCTTTACTATTATAGAAGACTAGACAGAAACTTATCCAGAAATAGATTTTTTTTATATTTTGGACAGAAACTTATCCAGAATTTTTTTTTTTAAATTCTGGGCGAGAAGGATATTTGTTATTTATTGCATTTCTGAGATTTCTTGTTTGAATTGCAAACCCGATCACTCAAAAATATAATTCATTCATTAGATGATTTTATCCAACTATCAGATGTCCAACAGCAAAAATGTTCACTTTAGCTAGGTTTGGTGTGTTATACAGGTAACAAACTGCCAAGAACAAATCCAGACTCACCAGTTTAAATACATTTGAAATCAGCAAGTCAGTATTAGTGCAATTACTGTAGATTCACTATTCTTTAGTTGGATACAAAATTTCAGGGTTTTTGTATGTTTTGATTGGGACTAGTGAAATTTTTCATAAATTCAAAACTTTATATAGTCACATAGTGACAATTTTTTATATTTAGGTTCAAGACTAGTAGATGAAAAAAATTGCAACAAATTTTCTATTGGCATGGATTCACCCTGGCAAAACCACAAAAAAGTTTTTCCCTCAATCAACAAAGATGAATCTACAGTATTTGGTGAAATTAATATTGGTTGTCCATTACTAAGGTGGTACCTAACACTACAGGGAGATAACTCTGTAAAATCAGCAAAACGTTTTAATTACACTGCGTTGTTAAGGGAATATCAAGCTTCTCAATGATCAAAATAAGTGTTTGTTAAACTGCTATATAAGCAGTGTAATTTCTCTGATAAAACGGTTGGTTCAAATTTTTTGAAATTTTTATATTTTTGTAAAAGGGTCAAAGTAAATAGTTTGTCAAAATTTTAGAAAATTAAACGAGCCAAATTATTTTTAGTTAAAGTGTTGGGTAGCACCTTAAAATCAAACTAGAAATGTCAATATGGATAAAAAAAAATTATATAATTCATACACTGTAAATTCAGAATTATTGCTAGGTTTTTATAATTTTATTTTATAAATGTGAAAAGTGTGTTTGGATGTGCAATCCAATAATAAGAAATGGCTTTCTGATATCCGATACATATCAGACATACATCATAAATCAGATTTACCTGAAATCTCTATAATTAATATCACATTTCAGTAAATTCTTCAAAAATTAAAAAATTCATGCAACCAATTCTGAATATACAGTATAAATTATATATATATATATATAAATGGTTGTAACTACCTACTAAACTAAACATCAGTTCATTTAACAAAAAACAATTTTACTATAATTCTAGACACTATGTTAGCACTAGAGTAAGGCAAGATGAGCATTATAAATCCTTTATCACTTTTGGCTATATTTCAATCCTCAATTTCAAAATTAAATACATTGACTTTTGCTTATCACTAGAGCTAACATAGAGACTAAAATCCCTCTTAAAGTATTCCAGTGCTAGTCTAGTATACCTGTGAAGCAAAGACTCACCTCATCTGTAGTAAGTACTGGGCATTTTGTATCTGTTCTGGAGTCCCTGTAATGGTGATTATACGATCATTGCTACCCATCAGGGTTCATCAATCACAATCTGGGCTTGTGACTGCCTGCGAATTTCTTGGATACGGGATCCACCCTTCCCAATAATGGCTCCAGCCAGCTGTGGAAATAGGGAGGAAATCTTTACATTAATGGTAAGATTACAAGATAGAGAGCCCAAAACTTAACCCCGAGAAGCATCCCCATAAGGACTATTCCATTAAATGTAGCAGGCCCCCTGGACAGGAGAAACAAACAAACCACTTTAATGGGGAACCTATCACCACATGTCAATGGGATACCCAGGTAGCATATTATATACAGTGAAATTCTGTGGCATAAATTCAAACTCAGATAGCACTTCACTTACCAGTATTCAATGTTTTTGAGGCTCCAGGCTTTTAATAAAGCATTCATGAAACTCAGAGAAGGCACTTTCAAATCTGAACTATGGATGGTTGTCATCTATGTTTTTGCATATTGAAAATGTAAGAGCAATTTTAATTTGCAACTATAGGTGGTAACCACATTTTTTTTAAGTGCCTTCCATGAGTGCCATGCATGTTTTAAAGGAACAGCCCTTAGTGAGCTATAGTTGTTAACTTCTGTGTCATTTTGTTCTCTTGTGGAAAGTCGTCTCATTGGCAATCATACCACATCTTCTTTTTAATATTCACCTTACTATTAATATTTATAATATATGTGTATTCAAGTCAATGTTCATCCCTTTAACCAGTGTCTATGTGCCGTGGCCAAATGACATTAAAATCTGTTTTCTTTCCTCCAATATATTTTCCATGACCTAATTACACTCAAATCTGTGGCCTTTTGTTATTCACATCAGTGTCTTTTTTATAAGGTAGAATTTTTATACGATGACTTGACTTATGACAAGTACATAATCCTTCCCTTAATTGAGACGACCAATTAAGCAACAATTCATATGAGAACTGTAAAAATCACAAGGAAAGAAGGACTTCACTCACCAATGGACATTAACAAAACAAAATAAAAACACTTCAATACACAAAGAACCAATCTTAAAGAGTATATATAAGTTGCTTTGACTTCAGTGACAAAAAGATTTCCTAGATGCCATTTAAATAATTCTTTCATCAGCAAATGACTTGTTAACACAGTTTCGAGAAAGAACAGGACAAAGACATGTGACCTCTATGATCATAATGATATAGGCAGGACATATATATGAGACATACATTTACATGTGTGATTGATAAATTACTGATGGTATTTCACGAGAACACAGTGTACATAGGGATTGCACATTTCTTTATCTTTTTATTGATAAAGTGTTTTCAAGGAATATACCAAATGTGAATGTATAATGAATCATCTCAATGTGCTGTGAATGTTTGAATGGTTAACTCTGTGACTGAATAGTTCACACTTCAGACAATAAGGAAGAAAACCCATTGCATTTTGTCTACAACTCAATATCTAACACCTTTTTAAAATTCATGTGTCACTTAAAATTATAATTAAGGCATCTTTACTTTTGACATCAAACATTTAGTTTTTTTATATGAATCAAATTTACATTTTTATTTTTTGAAAATTTGAATAATGATTGGTCTCTGTGCACCATGGAGACACCCTTTTGTAGACGAAATGTACATCTGACATACGTTCTTAAACTCAATCCTGATATCTATGATGAGTTTTATTATCGCAAACATTGTAGGCTAGTATAGAATTTCGACGGACATGGTGATTTATTTGCATATCTTGATTTGTTGACAATTTTCAAAATAATGGACAAAAAAACGTAAAATTGGTAAATTACTTTTAGTGGCATTTACTTGCTTACGAACAATTGTCTGACAGTTTTAATGTTATGAAGAGTGGATACTCTCATTATGAACATTTTTGTGAGATTTTCTAAATTTATAGCTATTCTTCCTACAGTGCTGTCAATAATTTCATCAACATAGAAATAGCATAAAGTGCTGCTGCTTAAAAACTATAGAACAGTAATATATAACTACTTACATCTTTTGGGATGGTTACTTGCTGTGAATTGTCACCGAACATTTGTCCCATATCACCCTACAAAATTCAATTTTTTTTCATTTGATGCAAATTGTTTCATATTTAACATAAGGTATCACATGATTGGGAACAGTTTCTTTTGTATCCTTGTACCTTGATTAATTTTTGAAGAAATTATAAACAAATATGTTTTAAAATTAACTTTTAATCTATGTGATAATTTCCATGTGGTTTTACTTTTGTTTAGTTAAATTAGACCAAGATTCGAAACAGGACAGAAATATTTTAAAATGACAAGAGCAGATAATGAACAATGTTATTTTTGTTTACAGTGTTTAATGTTATCCCATAACAGCTGTGGCATTTCTTACTGTGTTATCCTGAGCGAAGTTTTGGTTCATGCCACCACCGCCGCCGCCACCACCACCTCCGTATCCACCATCATATCCATCATCATAGCCACCACCAAAGTTGTCACCAAAACCATCACCTCCAAATCCTGAAATATTAAGTACAATTTAGGACAACAGCTACTAACATTTGGGAAAAGTAACAACAATTCTATTCATAGATTCAAAAATATATAACAAACTTATCTTGTTTCAAATAAAACCTTCCTAAAAGATAAGGTGCAATGGCGTAATGCTCTGTTTTTTCTATCTTCTTAAAGGAGTGCTGCTCACCTCTATTGCATCACTATCGAACCAAAAGGTTATTACATTTTCTCATTTTTTTAATAAAAAGATTAATTTATTTGTACTCTAAAAGACAAAAGACTGGACACTTATAGGTTTCGCCCTAATGGAATTTCAAATTATAATTTAAAGGTTGCAATTCAAATGGCAATTTCTAACATGTTTAATATAAAAATCTTCAGTCAATTTCATTTCAAACACAGGTATATAGTTGTCTCATTGACAACCTTAATTGATCTACACAAAATGAGATTTTGTAAATGCTAACACAACCAAATTCCATGACTTATTACTATTTAACTTTAAACTTCACCAATCAAAAAAATTTAACATGTAAATTATGCAGCAGTTTCCAAGCCAAAAGAACATGATTCGGGAGAAGGGGCCAGATAATCTCCATGGAAATAAGTTGTGCCAATGATATGACCTACTGCTAGTCAGTATTTTTAAACAAACCTAATTTTGAACTTTTACATCGTTGACCCTACTGCAGCCATAAATAGCTTGCCAGAGTTTTGTGTTTGAACTTAAGAAAGGCAAGACAAATAATGATGATAATCACAATGTACAAAATACCAATATTCAATTAACTGTTATCACAGATCTATCTCACCTTTATTTTGATTTTGATTATGCAAATATTGAAATTATAAAATAAGAATGACCAGGACTGCCAAATAATCTCCAAAGAAATGAGATATGCCAATGCTTAAATAACTGCATACCAAATATGATTGACCAACCAATACTAGTGGTTCATAAACTGACCTAATCACAAACTAAAACATCTAAAATAAGCAAAAGTTTTAAAGTCAACAGACCATGACTGAGGGGCAGGGCCAAATAATCTCCATGGAAATGAGATGTGCCAATGCTTATACAACTGCATACTAAAAGTGATTGACCTACCACTTGTGGTTCACTATAAACTAGACCTAATCACAAACTAATCCATGGTTGACGCCGCAGCTGGAAACAGCATACCTACGTCTGGCTTTTTGACTCTATCAAGGTGTGACAAAAAATGGAGAGATTAAAAGTAATTATCTAAAAATATCTCAGTTAACAGAGGTCCTTTATCAGTATGATTATGATGCTAAATGAATCATATTATTCTATTCACTTTAAGATTGTTTTAGTTAAATCAGAATAGATTAATAAGATTCATTTTACATCATTATCATACTGGTGAAGGATATCTATTATCCAAAATATTAAAAGATAACTACATTTTTACTCCTTTCTTTTAATACTGGTATTGTTTTGTAAACTTTTAGGAGTTTATATATATAAATTAACTTACCACCACCACCACCTCCCATTCCTCCTCCTCCTCCTCCTCCGCCCATGTTGCCTCCTCCCATTCCTCCGCCGCCGCCACCACCCATACCCATTCCCATTCCACCTCCCATGCCGCCCCCATCTGGCCCATTCCTCCTCCTCCACCTCCTCCCATTCCCATGCCTCCACGGCTTCCGCCCATGTTGCCTCCTCTGAAAAAGATAAAACATAGCTAATGATTACAATAGCATACATTTATTTCCCGTTCCTGAGGGAGATATGAAGATTTGTTCACCCCAAGAATATTTCATATTTCACGAGGGCTATGCTTAAGGGGAAAAGTGATTTTTCAAGTGAAAAAATCTTCATATCTCTCGAAGCTAAGGGAAATGAATGTTTTATTCCACTGCCTATATTTCTTTTACTTGATGAATAAAATATTAATTTTTATATGTTTGTTTTCTTATCTGCTTGTTTAAATAGCTGAAATCGTCATAAACATTGATAAACAGTACGGATCAAAAGTAAATAAATAGTCTTTTTATTTTAACGCTTTAATATATTTAATCACGGTAATGACTTATCTAACGCCATTTCAATAAAACCATCTCCAAAACAGTATGCACATTAACCGCGTGAAACGTCATTCTACGAGGTCCCAATCTACAGAGGGGATTAAGATGTTCAGAGGGGAATATGAAGTTTTGTTTGACGTCACATGTGATAGTTTAAACCAATCAAATGTTGATTTCACCATCAAAATCAACATGCAGTGGAACAACATCATTTGTCATCCTTAATCTTTAAAGTTGAAGTAATTTCATAAAAAGCAAAAAGTAAACACCATAAGAAACACACTTTGCAAATTCTGTTGCATTGTTGAAAGTAATGTTACATAAGGGACGACATCAAAAGATCGATGTAGGATAAAAAACTTAACTCAAATAGTTTTGGGGTGGGGGGTTAAAATTCTACAAGTTTTGTATATCTAAAATCGATTTTTACATATATCCTTTTGGTAAATCCAATTTTTCCCAAATTAAGTTAAGAGGGGGGTAGGGGTGGTCAGTGAAAAAACTATGTGAATTAAGTTTTTTATCCTACATTGAACTTTTGATGTCGTCCCTAAGCCAGAAAGTTCGATTTATAACATTACAGGTGATAATTTTTTTCATAATTGTTTTTTTTTTAAATTAAAATCTGATTAGGAAATATCCAAGGTTTAAATTTTGTCTACAACATTCCTACAGAAAAACGCAGTTCAAAATCATTAAACTGGTCAAAACTACTGTTTTACACATAAGAAGCATTGAATCATTTTATTACAAATAACCAGTAGGTAGATCTTAACATTCTGTACATATTCCAAAATAACAATATATAAATCCATTTCAACATATCTGACACCATACATTTGAAACAATGATAGCACATCTTACCTCATTCCGCCACCTCTGTTGCCACTTCTTTCCTCCGGGTCCTCCCATTCCACCACCTCTCATTCCTCCTCCTCCACCGCCCATACCACCTCCTCCCATTCCACCGCCACGGCCACCACGACCTCCCATCATTCCACCACCACCTCCACGACCACCCATCTCCATACGGCCCATTCCACCACCTCTGCAAAAAAAAATAACCATTAATATTCTATTTTAGAATTACTGCAGCTTTTAATGCAATTCAGACAACATTGCAATACTAAAGCTTACAAAGGATTATTTATGGGATCATTTTGGACCACTTAATTTTTCTATTTAATAATAAATTTTTTGTCACTTTTGCAGACAAGCCTTTTGGTATGTTTATTAACCTATTTCTAATTATCTTTTTTAAATTAAAGGTTAATATCTTGTGTTTCCAACCAAGGGTCCGGAAACGGTCATATATGCCAGTCTTGACCTAAACTGAAAGTATTTTGTCCTAAATTGAGTAATTGGGATTTAGGACAAATTTTATTTTTTTACAGAAATAATTTCGGTCATTCAATGTCATTTCGTTGAGATCGAGTTTCTAACATTGTCTAAATCGCCATTTTGAACTTATCTTTTGTTTGTTATCCTTTTCCTGTAGTAAAACTGCCACTCCAGTAAAGTGTTATAATCCTGAGGGCCCTCCTAATAACTATAGTAATGCCTCTGGGAAATATTGGCTAATGATCGCTAATCTCTTTACCTGTGTTTTTAATTAATTTTTTTATTGATCACGAGCTTTAGAACTAAATTTTTAAAGAAATTAAAAGTTCATAAAAAACTGTCTGCATTATTTTATTACTTTTCTTAGCTTAGACAATTGTCAATTCTGATTTAAAATTAAATTAAAATTAAATTAATTTACGTAAACAAAATATTGTTTCACTACAAACACACGTGCTTTGTTTACTAATACGCATGCTTGAAATTCTATTCCGCAAATTAGACACTAAATCGTAAATTAAAAATGATTTCATGCTAAATTAAACAAGGCCAACTATTATAATTAATATTCAAACACTATTAAAAAGGTAAAAACAGTTTAAAAAGCCGACGATTTCCTGTGAATTTGATAAACAAAACTAATCCCGGAAATGAGTCCGGAATTGGTCGTTTTACTATTGTCGTAAAACATCCGGTTTATAATTTTGGCTTCAAAATCGAAGGAAACGTAAGCGAAGTTTGAGAAATTTATCGTTTTGAGTCATTAAAATCATTTTATTTTTTAAACTGTTAGGCCTTTTATTGCTCAAGATCGATTTTAAGGGAAATGGTAGGGAAATTTCTGAAGTAAATGCGATGCAGCAGTTAAAAAACAAGTTCGTTAATGCTACGAGTATGACTGTAGAGCATACACACAATCTTTGTTTGAAAAAGGGCACCAACTTTTAAGTTATCCCAAAATGACCGAAATTAGGTGAAAAAATTTCCAGATCCTTGGTTTCAACTATATATTATCTCTAAGAATTTTGGTAATAATTATTGTAAAAATTTATGAGTCTTTAGTTCTTTCCTCGCAAAGATAATTCAATGCTTTAAATACTTTTCAAATGTCTTCATTAAAATTTTGAAATTCCAAAATTTGATATCGCACCTTATTACGTCTTTTTAAAATCAACCCTTTAAATTATACTAATTTCAAACCTGCCTTTTATTTTCATACCTCCCCCTCTCTGCCCCCATTTACCGCCCATTCCCGGCCAGGAGGGGCTCCCTTGGACCACCTTTTCCTCTGCCACCTTCTGCAAGTGTATCCTCCATAGCACTGACCATAAACTCACCCAGTACATGGGGTCAAGGCTGGTTGGTCCTTTTGGTGGTGCCTTTAAAATATATTTTTAGTTTCATTCTAATATATTGTACTGATCAGCAATTTTGGTATTAAATTTTTGGCAAAAAATATCCATAATTTGGGAGTAAACAAGACAATAGTTCCAAAATTAATTTTTTGAAACTTGAAGCTTTTTGCATTTTGGGTTTTCTCTAAGATTTTGAGGGAAACCCGGGTTTAATTAAAGATTCCAAAAAAAATTCAATTTGGTTTTAGCTCTTTACACTATGATTTTAAAAAATAAAGCAGAACATGTCTATGGGACACAGATTATTCCCCCTTGCATATGATATAACTTTTAAAAGCAAAACTGTAAAAGTGACGCCCAAATTTGTAAATTTATCTGGTTTGTGTTAGTATTATCACTTTTAAAAATTAAATAACTTTTAGTTGAGGCAAATTTTTAGTAAAAATATTTAACTAAAAAGAGTTTGCTTAACTCGGAAACATAAATTCTAACCAATATTATTGAAAAGTTGGTAAAGCATTCTTGAGTTAATGCCCCACATGTTGACGACGGAAAGGTAGATGGACGGCCCAACCCGTATACCTTAAGGTGGTCCCTTAAACTACAGGGAATAACTCTGTAAAGTCAGCTAAACGTTTTAATTACTTGTGTTATAAAAGGAATATTAAGTTTCTCAATGACCCAAAATTGGTTTTTGTTAAACTGCTATATAACCAGTGAAATTTTTTTCAGACCAAGGGTTTGGGTTCAAAATTTTTGAAATTTTGATATTTTTTTTAAATGGTCAAAGTAAGTACTTTGACAAAATTTTATGAAAATTAAACAGCTTTTTTTAAATTTTTTTGTGCAAGTGTTGGGAAACCACCTTAATACATCCCTAATAGGCACATAAAAAAATCGCTTTAAATTAAGGAGAACTTTTGAAATAAAAAAAGAACAATAATGAATGGTCTAGGCCAATTATATAAGGGCCATTTTATTTCTTTATTGGTCTGCAATTTAAAATTTATCCCATCTGTTAATATTTTTTTATCATGTCAAATTTAAAAATTTTCCATTACGTTTCTTTGGTTTTTACTTATACAACAATCTCCCCCTATTCATTTCAAATATTTACAGATTTAAAAAAAACTATGGATGGTTTCTATACCCCCCTAAAAAAATTTTTTTTGGTTTTTTGGCCCCCAAAACCCCCAAAAAATTTTTTTTTGGGGGATTCTGGACAACGGGGGAAATATACTTTAATCTGCCTCCATTTTTTCTATTTAAAAAAGGGGGCCCAATTTTAAAACTTTTTTTTAAAGGGGCAAACATGATAAAAATAAATGAAATAAAACAGAAATTAAAAATCAAATCTTGATCCAAAACTTTTTTAAATTGTTATTTTTTTTCGCAACAATAAAAATATTAAATTTAAACCCCCAATTTTTTTGGTTTTCCCCCTTTGGGGAAAACATAGTATATTGAAAATTTTGAAATCAGGGGGAAAAATTTGGGCTTTCATTAACGGGGGTTTTATTCTTTTTTTAAAAAGTCTCTCAAATTTTTTTTTTTATTTTTTAGAGTGAATCTGAAAATTTTTTTCCTTTTTTTCCAATTGATTTTTGGTTTTTTTCTTTTTTCTTTTTTTTTTTTCGGTTTGTTCTTCAAGTGTGCTGGTACACCTTTTTAAAGGGGAAGGCCCAAAAAGGGAAAAGACTTTTAAAAAAAATTTTTCAATTTAGTTTTCCCATTTTAAACCTGAAAATTTTGTTTGTGTTTGTTGTAAGTTTGCTGTTTCAAAAAATTTATTTTAAAAAAAAAAACCCCAAAATTACTTTTTTTCTGGTCAGTTTTTTTAATAGCAATTTGAGGCAAAATTTTCACCCCTGAAAATTTTTTTTCCCCAATGGGAAAATACATGTAAAAAAACCACTTTTTTTTTTGTAAAAAAAATTTTTTAAAAATGAATGCAGCCTGATAAAACTGCAGATGTCAAAACCCCCGAACATTTGGGGGAAATTTGGACACAATTTTTTAAGTTTGGGTACTTTTTAAATTTTGGGGAAAAATGTTTAAATTTTTAAAAAAAATATGGGTTTTCCCCGACACAAGACAAATGTGGTCCAAGATCTTTAAAAAATATTGTGCTTTTTAACATTTTTTCTAAAACTTTTCAAAAAATTTTGAAATTTAAAAAAAAATTTTTCCCCAAATTTTTTTTTTCCCCCCCCCTTTTGGATCAATTAAAACCCAAACTCACCCCCCCCTTTCCCCCTTTTTAATAGGGCCCTTGTAGAAAAATTTTTAGAGGGGGAACCCTTTTCACTACAACATTTTTAAAAATGAAAATAGAAAAAATTTTCATGTGTTACCTCTTTTTTTAGCATGTGGGGAAAAAAATTTCCCCCAACAAAATTTTCCCCGCCTTCCCTTTATGATATAGAACCCTCGGTACAAATTTCAGAAGATCCTACCCTTTCACACAATTTTTTTTTCCAAAAACTTCAAAAATGCTTTTTTTTGGGGGCCTTTTTAAATTTCCCAAAAGGGGTTTGGGCCCCAAAAAAACCCCAAAAAATTAAAATTCCCCCAAACCCCTTCCCCTTTTGTGGTATTGAACCGTTTTGTAAATTTTTTGAGATCCTTTTACTAAAACAAAAAATTATTGTCGGGAAAAAACCCAAAAAACTTCCGCCCCCAAAGACTCAACCATTATAAAAAAAACCCAAAAAATTTTTGGGGGTTGATAAAATAAGAACATTTAAAAACATATTGATATTCATAAATTTTTAAAATCCGTTTTTTTATCAGAAAAGGTTATGCTAAGAAAATTTTTTTTTCCCCCATCATGTACCCCACCTCTTATTTTTTTAATTTTAAAAACCCCCCTCCCCAAATTTTTACATCCGCCTATTTTTTATGCCCCAAAAATTTTTTAAATTCACAATAAAAAAATTTTTTTCTTTGTATTTCCCTTTTTTCGAAATTTTAAAAAAAACATTCCCCAAAACAAAATTAAAAATTTTAAAAATAAAATATTAAATTTTCAGTTGTGTTTTTTTCCCTTAAAATTTAAAAAACAATTCATTTTGTCAGCTCTTTTCTAAAATTCCCCAAAAAAAAAGACTTGGGGAAATATAAAAAAAAAAAATATTATCAATCTTTTCCCCAAAATTTACAATCGGGGAAAAATTTTTATCTTCAAGGACCAACACCTACTTGTAATGCTTTTTTTTCCCCCCTTTTAAAACTTATCTGAAAACAGGGACCAAGAAAAAACATTAAAAATTTTCTCAAATTTTTTTTTTTTTTTAACATTTATTGATCAAATTGAATAAATATTGTTTCCCCTTAGTAAAAAATCTGTTCTTGGAAAATTTTTTTGGGAAAAAAATTTTTAAAATTTGTGTTTTTTAAAATTTTATTGGTTTCTTATGAGTTTTCCTATTGGGACGTAAAAAAAAAAAGGGGGCGATTTTTGCCTGATACCTCAAAAAAAAGTACACAACTTTCTTCAAATTTTAAAAAAAGGGGAAGGGGATAAAAAAATTAGAGAAACTGATTCCCCAAAAAAAAACCCCGGCAACCCTCGCGTTTAAAATTTTAAAAAATTAAAACTTAAATTTTTAAAAAAAGAAAAACCCCCGGGGAAAAAAATTTATTGTATCACACTTGTTGCATTTGTGTAATCTAATGGGGTTTTTTTTAAATTTTTCCCCTTTTTAGGTATAATATATAACACACATTTAATGCTGAAAAATTTTCTCTCTCCGGGGGTTTAAAAACACCCTGTAAAAAGTCAAAAACACCAAATTATAAGATTAGAACAATCGGAAAAAATTTAAAAAACCCCAACAAAAAAAAAAAAAATTTTAAATCAAGCAAAAACTTTCATTCTTTCAAAAAAAAATAGAAAATTATTTTTAAAAAATTTTTGGTTTTTTAAAAAAGTTTTTTAATCAAAAAATCTTTTAAAAAAAAAAAAAAGGATTTTGGGAAAAAAAGGGGCATGACATCTTTAACATAGAAAAAATTTTTTTTTTTCCCTTTAAAAAAAATTTTTTTTTTAAAACACAGCGAAAAAAAAGGGGAATGAAGCTTTTTTTTTTGGGCCCAATTTCAAAAAAGCATGGCATTTCTTTTTTTTTTTTTGTGTATTAGTGAAGCAAAAAAAAAACCCCCTTTTTACTTAAAACAAAAAAAAAAACCCCCTACGACAAAATGTTTCAAAAAATTTTAATAAAAAAATTTAATACAAAAAAAATTTTTTAACCCCCACATTTTTTTCAGTGCAGATAGTATAATGCTAAAAAACCCCGGGGTTTTTGAATGGGGAGGGGTTTTTCCGGGTGTCTCTTTTTGGGGTCATTTTCAAGTGAAACTTCCAACATACAAATAAAAAAGCTATTTTTTTTGCATATGTTTAAATTTTTTATCGAAACTGATTTCAAATTATTTTTATTAGGTAAAATTATACTGATATTGGGAAAATTTTTTTGTTTACAGAACCTTTGATTTTAAACTTTAAAAAGTTTTTAAAAAATAGCTGATTAAAAACATTTACTTATATAATTAAAGAAGTCCATTTAAAAAAAATAAAAGGAAAAAATTTTAAAAATTTTTTACTGCTACCTCACACATAAAAAGGGAAGGGTTTTTAAAACAAAAACCCTAAAAATTTTTTTTGTTAAATTTTCAAAACCGGGAATTCACCATTTTTGCGGGGGCTTTAAAAGGAAATGATAAGTGATGTTTGGGTGAGATACCCCCCCTGGGGTTTTTTGAAAAAAACAAAGTTTTCAAATTTTTAAAAAAATATGGAGGTTCTTTTCCTTGGGGGCTGGTGCTATGGGGGAAAGGGGTTTACACGGGCTTTGTACAGGACGGGGAAAAAAATCCATGGGCAGGGTTGATGTGGACAATCAAGGCCATTGATGATTCGAATTTTTTTGGGGGCCCGGACAAGGATTTTTGGGAAAGGCCCAAAATGGGGGGAAAAAAGGGGGAAAAAAAGGGATACTTTTTTTTAAAAAGGGTTTTTTTAAAAAAAAAACAAAATCAATTTTAAAAAAAAATTTTCCCCCAAAATTTCGAAAAGAATTGACATTGGCTCAAAAAGGACTAAGAATTTGGGAAAAAAAAAAAGGCAAATATAAAAATTTAAAATAAAAACAAATGGGGATTTAAAAAGGGGAAAATGGTGAAAAATTTAAAATAAATTTTTTTTAAATTTTTTTTAAAAAAAAAACTGTGGGGAAAATTTATCTAAAAAGTATGAAAAAAATTTTTTTTTAATCAACGGGGGTTTACAATTAACAAATAATACAAAAAATTTTAAATATCAAGTCTTTGGTTTTCAGTTCATAAGCAACACAACTATATTATAAATTTCAATGTTTAAGAAATTTTGGGGGGCCCCCCCGATTGGCAAAAACCTGATGTTTAAGGACCCCCAAAGGCTTTGGACCTCTCTTTAGTCTTAAGGGGGAGTTTTGTGGCCAGGGGGGTCCCATGAGACCCAGGTAAAAAACCGGGGAAAAAAAAAATCTCATTGTGATGTAAAAGGGTTTTTGTATACTATTGCGGGGGGTTCAAAAAAAATTTTTAGATTTATGCATGTATTGAAACAAAAACTATTATTTTAAAAAACCCCCCGTAAAAAATTTTTAAAATTTTAATGTAAAAATTCATACTGATTGTTTTAGCTTTTTAAAGATTTAAAAAGGGGGAGTTTTTTTATTGTTTTTTTTTTTGGAAATATTTTTTTAAAAAAAAATTTTTTCAAAAAACCATCATTTCCCCCGGGTTTAAAAAGGGATTAAATTAACTGAAGGTCATAAAAAAATAAAAAAAATGCCCAAAAACCCCCCAAAATTTTTTTCCCCTATTTTGATCTAAATTACGGGGGATCTTAATTTTTTGATGTTACTCCCCCCTTTTCCCCGATGAATGGAAACCGGGTTTTTTCCCAAAAAATTTTATAGAAAAATATTGGTTATTAAAAAATTTTTTCCCAAACCCCCTTTTATACGGGGGTCGGAATACCTTTTAAAAAAAAAATTTTAAAATTTTAAAAATTTTAAAACAAAAAATTACAAAAAAAATTTTCCCCCCAAAAAAAATTTTTAAAAAGGGGGGAATTTTTGGTTTTTATACCAAAAAATTTTTTTAAATTTTTCCCTTTATTAAAAAAAAGAAATTTAAATGAATTTTTAAAAAAGGGGGTGAAATTTTTCTCGGGTTTTTTTATTTATTTTTAAAAAAATTAATATTTTTATTTATGAAAAGAAAAAATTTTTTTCTTTTTTATTTTTTGGGGATACAACAAAGTAGCTAAAAAAAAACCCTTTTTTAAAAAATTTGGGGCCTTTTTTGTTTTTTTTTCCCTTTTTTTTCAAATGTACTTTTTACCCTGCAATTTCAGTCTTTTTTTAAATATAAAAAATGAAAAAATTTTGATTTAAAAAATTTTCCCTTAAAATCCAAAAAAAGCAGTGTGATCCTTTTTTGGGTAAAGGGAAAAAAAAAATTTTTAGAAAACTCTTGAAAAAAATTAAAAAAATTTTTAAGATTTTTTAAAAAAAGGGTTTAAAAATTAAATAATGTTTTTAAATACACAGAAGGCAAATTCCCCCAAATATCCAAAAAGGGGTTTTTTTAACCCCAAATTAAAAAAAGGGGTTTTACACTTTCTGTTTTTTTAAAAACCCCTTTTAAAAAATGTTTTAATATCCTCTCTTTTATCAAAATATCAAAAATCTATTCAAAAAAATTGGGGGGTTTGACATATGTTTTGTGTTTTTACACAACACAATTTTTTTTTTCTGTTTACCAAGGTGTTAAGAAGAAAAAATTTCCCCTTTTTAAAAATTGAGAAATTTTTTTTTTAAAACTTTTTTTCCCCTTTTAAAAAAAAAAACCCAAAAAAAATTTTGGTTTTTTAAAATATAAAAAAACCCCAAAACTTAAAAAATTTTCAATAATTTTGTACTTATCATTTCATACTTCAGCTTAATATTTTTTTTTTTTTTTTCCCCTTTTAAAAAAAAACCCCTATCCATGTCCCAAACCCTTTTTTTAAAAAAAGGGGGAGGGAAATTTTTACCTTGGGGGCGAGCAAAAATCTTAATTTTTTTGGGGTCCATCACCCCCTTTTTCTTCTTTTTTGTCCATGGTCTTCATAGTCTTTAAAAACCCCCAAAACCCCTTCATTCCCCGTCATAACCTAAAAATCAAAAAAACGTGCTTTTTTAAAACAAACAAATTCAATGAAAAAATTAAAAAATTTTTTTTTACCCCCCCCTCATTTTTTGTGAAACCACTTGAAAAAAAATTTCTTATAAACGTCATAAGGGGGTTTTTTTAATCAAATCTGATTCGTTTTTTTTTAAAACAAATTTTTAAAATGATACGCATCGGGGAAAGAAAAACCCCCAAAAAAATTTTTGGGCCCGGAAAAGTCCCCTACCTTTTTAAAAGAAACAAAAAGGCTTAAAGCTAAAAAAAAAAATTTAATTTATACACATCATTAGCTAAAAAATAGTACCCCAAATTTAAAAAATTTTTTAAAAAAGCCAAAAATTTTTTTAATTTTTTTTAACTTTTTTTCCCTTGGAAAATTAAGTTTTTTTAAAAAAAAATTTAAATTTTTTAGTTTTTTGATCAACCGATTTTGGGTTTCCCCCACAAATCCTGCATTTTTTAAAAGGGGTTTCAATAATTGAAAAATATCCATTTTTTAAAATTTTTAACAATTGCTCTAAAATTTATTCAAATCGCATAAACTTGCCCCTACTAGTTAAAATGAAGGGGAAAAATTTTTAATTGAAGGGGAAAAAAAAAAGAAAAAAAAAACACCTACAAGTTTTTTTTAAATTAAAGACAGCCATACACTATTAAAATACAATCCCCCAAAAAAAAAAAAAAATAGAAATGCAATTAATCTCATCCTCCCCCGAATGAGACAAATTTTCACCGGGGAAAGGGGTTTCTTTTTAAAATTTTCCTATAAACAGTACTGATTAAAAATACCCCAAAGTAAAAAAAAAAAATATAAAAAAAAACCTTTTTTAAATTTTAAAACTTAAGCACCCTTTAAATTTAAAAAAACCCACAACTTCAGCTGTGTTACAGGAAATTTTTTTCTGCGGGGGAGAACCCCGGATTTTAAAGGGCACCTGAAAGCCAAAAGTAGGTTTTTTTCCCACCTTTTTTCCCCAAGATAAATTTTTTTTTTTTCCCATTTATTCTTTTTTTGATTTGGTTCCCAAAGGAAAAAGCCAATGAAAAAAATGACAACTTCAATATCGGGGTTTTCCCCTATTGCGGGAAATTTTTTACTTGGCTTTACAGAAAAGAAATAAGTAAACTTTTTTTGCAAGTTTTGCATTTTTTTTAAAAAAATGATTAAAAGGGGGGAATTTTCCCCCTTTTTATTCCCCCCCCTTTTAAAAGCATAAAAAATTTTAAATTTACAATAAATATTTTAAAAACCCAAAAATTTTTCAACAAAAAATTTTTTAAAAAATTAAAAAATTTTCCCTTTACCCTTTTTTGAAAATATGTGTCGCACAATTATCTAACAATTTTTCCCCTTCCCAAAACATCGCCATTTTTAAATTTATTTTAAATTGATTTTTAGAACTTATCTACAAAAAAAAAAATCTTGAATCCTTTTTTTTTTAAAAGATTAATATACATGTAAAAAAAAAAAATTTAAATTTTTTCCCAAAAAAACCCAAATCAAAAATTTTAAAAATTTTTTAAAAAGCCTACATTTCAAAATTTCAAAAATTTCAGGAAAAACAGGGTGAGTGGGGGCCAAAAAAATTAAAAAACCTTATATAATATTTTTTGGGGATAAAATTTAAAATTTTAAAATTTTTATATGAATACACTCCCAAAAAAAAGTTTTTTTTCCTCCCCTGAAAGTTACTTTTTTTCTAATTCTTTTATTAAAATTTTTTTTAATTAAAAAAGGGGCTGCTTTTTTTCTTCTTTTTCCAAAATGATGAGAAAAAAGGGTCCAAAAAAAAAAATCTCAAAAAAATTTATGCACAGGAATTAAAATGATTGGAAGAAAAGAAAATATCTAAATTAAAAAATCAAAGATTTTTAAAAATTTTAAAGTCAGAAGAAAAAAAACCCCAAACAATACATAAATGTATAAAAAGAACGAAGGAAAATTGTAAATAAGTGGGGGAAAAAAACAATTTTTTGGCAAATTTTAGTGGGGGGCCCCTCTAAAAAAAGGGTAAATGCTGAAGTTTGGGGATGCAAATTTTTAAAAAATAAAAAAATTTTTTTGGTTTAATTTAATTTTTTCTTCCAATTTTTGAAAAAAAAGCTTGATAAAAAAGTTTTTTTTGTTAAGCTTTCCCCTTCCTAAAATTTTTGGGGTTGTCAATTCTATGACAAATTACTTAAATTTGCGTTCCTTTTTAAAACTTTAATTTTGGGAAACAAATAATGAATAAAAAACATTTTACCAAAAAAAGTTATCACATTTTTAAAAAATAAAATAAAAAAAAGATTGATTTATCTTTATTAGTTTTTGAACAGGGATAAATACATGTAAAAATATTTTTTTTTTTCCCCCGGTTCTTTTTTAAATTCTACGGGAACAAAATTTTTAAAATTTGACCTTATTTTTGGTTATTTTAAAACCAACCAATTGTAGTTTAAAAAATAAGCACAATAAAATTTTTTGGAGCCTTTTCCTTATTTAAATAAATGTTTTGCAGGGAAAAAATATAACAATACTAGCCACCTAATAAATATTAGCTTTTAGAAAGCCAAAAAAATGTTACACAATGGTTTTTTAAGCAGCTACTTTTCTCACTCTTATTCAATAAACAAGAAGAAATAGCAATTAACAATAAAAGCTTTTCATTTTTAAAAGGTTTGAAAAAAACAAGCCTTTAAAAAAGTTATATCAAAACAAAATCAATTACTCCCCAATTTTTTCCCCAAAATTTTTGTCTTCAATTTTTATTTTTAAAAGCTTATTTTTAGTTTTTTTTTTTTTCCTGAAAAAAAAAAACCCAAGAAATTCCCAATTTTTTTAAAAGGCAAAATAAAGTCAACATGAAGAATTCTCCCCGCCTTTTTTTAAAACTAACTTTTCAAATTTTTTAAAAATGTTAACTACAAAAAAGAAAAGTCGTGCAACCCTAAATTAAAATCAAAATTTAAAAAAATTGGGGAAAGGACGGGGGGGAAAGGGGTATCCAAATACTTTTTTTTTTAAACGGCATATCAAAAAGGGTTGGGAAAATTTAAAACTTAAAATGAATTTTCAAATCAAGGGTATATTTTTCAAAAATTCATTCAAAAAAAAAAAAAATTTTAAAATAATCTTTATGAAAAATTTGATTTTAATATTGAATGAAATTGTGATTTAAAATTTTATCATGACAATATGATCAAATCAAATTTTTTTTCCTTTTTGATGATTTTAAAAAAGAGATACACCCGAATATAAAAAATCACCTGAAAAAAAAAAGGTTTTTTTAACCAAAAGCAAACGAATTGGAATATTTTTATCTTTTACTTACTACAGATCATGTTTTTTTAAAAGTTTATCAATGTCCCTGACTGAGGGGTGGGGCCAAAAACTTTTTATTGAAAAAAAATTCCAAATCCCAATACAATTGCATTTTAATTTTCTTTTTTTCCCGCAATTTTTTTTTCACTACTAGTTAAAAACTTAACATTAGTTGACCCCCAAAACCCAAAAAAAAACACTAGTCCCAGATGCAAGATGAAAGACTGATTGTCAGCTAGGGGGGGGGACTACTTTAAAAAATTATACATTACAAATACATACCGGTTTTTGGGGGTTTTTTGAATTTCCCAAAGGGGGTTTTTTTAAAATTTTGTAATTAAAGTTAAATAACTTAAAGTCTTTTCCCCCAAAATTTTAAAAATATTTTCAAGCTGCACATTTTAATCAAAAAAATATCAAGGGGTTTTTGAAGAGAAACTTTTGGGGAGAAAAGGGGTTTAATTTTTAATAAAAAAAAAAATCTCAAAAAAATTAACAAAATAAAAAATACAATTGTACATATTTTAATTAACAAAATCATACTGAAAAATTTAAAGGGGGGAAAACAAAAACTGAAGTAGGGGCCCCAACAAAACATGAGATAATTTCCCCCAAAAACTTAAAGGGGAAATTTAAAAAATCATCACATAGAATCCATCAAACAAGGCCAACATAAAAAATTTAAAACACAATCACATGCATCATACAGGAATTTTTTTAAAATTTATTCTTTTGCCCAAAAAAAATCCCCCCCCCTATCTAGGAAAACATTTTTAACCCAATTTTTTTTAAAACAATATGCCAATTTACGCAACACTGCCAAAACCCTTTTTTTTTAAAAAAAATTTTACACCTTAAAATTTAAAAATAATCTTTTTGGCCTGGTTAAAAATAACAAATTATGGGGAAAATCTATAAATTCAGTTTAATGAAAACCTTCCCCTTGAAGGGCCGGGGCTACAAAAAAATTTTTTCCATTTTTTAAAAAAAAGAACATTTTCCAATGGGCAAATTTTAAAATTTTTTAAAACTAAGACAAAAACAAAAGCCAAAACATCCCAAAAAGGGAAATATGCAAAACCAATGAATAATAATTCATCAACACAAAATAAGAAAAAAAGCATGCTAAAAAAAAGAAAAAACGATCTTTTAGCTAAAATATTAATTGTTAAAGACTTTTTTTAATTTTTCCAGGGCCCCCTAATCCTTGTCAAAAAAAAATTTTAAAATTTTAAAAAGATGAAAAGAAATTTTTTGGGGAAAAATTTTAACTTCATTTTAGAAAACACTTGACAAAAATTTAAAAAAACCCCCAGTGAAGATTAGGAGGCCCCAGGTGGCACAATCTCATTCCAAAATTTTTAATATTGCAGGCTACACAAAAGAACTGTTAAATTTAAAAATTTTGTTTAAATTCATTTTTTAAATGTGAAATTTTGGTATATCCTTAAAAAATTTTGAAAATTACAACATGTAATTTTCAAAATTTCATGAATCTGTGGCATGGTATGCCATAAAAAAATCCCAATAATCAAAAGGATTGAAATTTTCATTGTTTTTTTTGACTGCTTCCATTGACTTTCCAAACACATCTCCTTTTTTTTTTGATAACTTTTTTTTACTTACATGTATTAATACCAGAACTAAATAAAAAATTTTAACAAAAAAAATCCAATTATAGAACAGTGGAAAAAGAATGGGGGTTTTAAAAAACTTGGCTAAACTTTTGGTTAGGGGTCTTTTCTGCCTCACCAGGTGCATTTTTTTTTTTTGAATAGATTTTTTTTTAATTAATAAAAACTAGGGGACAAGCAAATGGCTTTACAAAAGATCAATATACAATCTACTTTTATTAAATAATTTGCCTTTTTATGAAAAATGTCTTTTTTTTCAAAAAAAAGGATTCTTGGATGTTATAAAAATTAAAGGCTTCGGGTTTAAAAATTTAAAAAAAAAGTTAGAGGGAAGCAATTATTCTCTGATCATTTTCCCATATAATTCCGGGGAAAATTTAAGGGAAAAAAGAACCCCCATGACAACAAATCTTACACATCAACAATCACTTAAAAAAAACCCCTTTTTGGGGAAATTTTAAACAGAAGTTTTTAAAAATTTATGACCTGTTGAAATAAAAAAATTTCCTTATAGTTTTTCTGGGTTTTGTCTCACTAATATCAGTTTTTTTTCCAATTTTTCATGTTTATTTTAAACAAGCAGTAAATCAAGGAAAATTGGGGGGAAAATTTCTTTTCAATTTAATGGAATGCAGAATGATCAAACAATTTAATCTGAACATTTTTAAAAAAAAGACAACCCTTTAACTTTTTTTTTAAGGAAAAAATTTAGGGAATACTATAACTTAAATAAATGGGAATGATGCCCTTTCTTTCAGTAAATTTTTAAATTAAAAGGGACAAATTGAAAAGGGTAAAAGTGACACTACTCAAACTTGTACTGGTCTAAGTTTAGTGGAAAAATTATTGTGACGGTAAAGTCTCATTCTTTGGTTGGGCCAATAAAAACTTAATCGGGGGAAGAAAAAAAAAAAAATCTGTTTTTTTTCCCCAATATAAAAGGTTTTTTATAAACAGAAAAATGACACCACCAAAATTCAAACTTTATCGAAAAAAATTTTTTTGGTAAAAAGCATTGTGTTAAAAATTTTTTAATTTGGTTGAGGCAAAAAAAAAATTTTAAAGAGAGAAACAAAAATTAGCAATGTTTTTTTAAAGGGGGGATACCTCAAACGGTTAAGATATGCCACCCAAAATTAAATTTTTTCGAAATTTTGTGGAAAAAGAAATAAAATAAGTTTTAAAAAAAATTTGGTTGAAGAAAAATCAAAAAAAGCCCAAAAAAAAAAATCATTTTTTATTTTTTAAAAAGGGACATAGCTTTAAATTAAAAGACACCCCCCCATTTCAAACTTGATCTGTATTTGGGTTTTATGGCATTTTGTATTTTGTTTCCTAACATTTGGTTTAGGAAACTAAAGTAAGAAATAAAAACAAAAAATGCAGAATTTTTTAAGTTTTTTCGGGGCATAACTAAAAAACGAAAAAATCCATCCTATTTAAATTAACTTAAATTTTTTTATTTGCAAGAAAAATTCCCCTTTTTTTTTCTTTGAAAGGGCATTACATTGAATTTTTAAAGAAACACAACAAAGTTCCAAAATTGATCTGTTTTTGGATTAAAAAAGCATTTTTAAAATTTAAACTTTAAATTTGAGACAAACTAAAGTTTAAAAATGGAATTCCCTTTGGAAAATTGTGCGGGAAAAGGCAAAACTAACCCTAAGGCGACGAAGGGAGCAAAAAAAAAATGGAAAATTTTTTGGCAGACTGTGAAGGACAAAAACAGACGAACCTAGTGAACCCTAGATTTTCTTTTTTGTCGTAGGGTGCTTAAAATTAAGATTGGCGGGGGTACTTCCCATCTTTTCAAAAAAAAACAGTTTTTTTTTTTTTTAAATTATCTGAAATGAAAAAAAAAAAAAAAAAATTGCCTCCCCCCCCCCTTTTTTTCCCTTTTCCCCCCTTTTTAAAATTTGTTTAAAAAAATGAAAGGACCGCATGGTTTAACCCTAAACATTGGTGCAATTTGAACAAATATTCAAGCTGGATACTGTTTGAATTTTTTTAAAATTTTTTTTTTTTAATAATTGGTTTTTTCTGACCCAAAAAAAAAATGGTCAATGATTAAAAAATTTTCTTTCTTGTTGAAACTTTTAAAAAATTTTAAAAAATTTTGGGGGGAAAAAAAATAAAACCCCCTGGCCCAATTTTTTTAGAGAGTCCTTGACATAAACACAAATTATAGTTGGAAATAAAAAATTTTCTTGGTTTTTCCCCTTTTTTTGGCCCAAATTTTTTTCCTGAACAAAAGGGAAATTTTCCCCCCCAAAACCAATCCCCCCTTTCCCCCCTTTTTAATTTATGAACCGGGTGGAAAATTTTCAAAAGACCCCCCATACGCAAAAAAACCAATTTTGATTTGCTTGGGGTCGAAACAAAGTCTAAAAGGGAAAAAAATTTTACAAGGAAAATTTGGGGCGCCAAAAATTTTCCTCAGCTTTTTTTCGTCACAAGATGAAAAAAAAACATCGCATTTACAACATTGGAATTTTGCCACGGGCCCATGCACAAATTTGTTTTTTTTTTTAATTGCCATTACCAGGAAATTTTTTTTTTCCCCCCTTTTTAGACAATCCAACCAACCCTTTGTTGGGGAAAAACCCTTGTACATGTGGGAATTTTTTTAGAGTTCCAAACGTTCCAAAGTTTTTGCTGGAAACGGGAAAAAGCTTTTTGGTCCCTTTTTTTTCCTTAACATTGGGGACCACAACCCCCAAAATAAATCCCAACCTTATTTTTGGAAAAAACCTTGTTTTTTAATTTTCATAGATTTCACATAAAATTTATTTTTTAAAAATAAAATTTTTTTAAAAAGTGTATAGGACTTTTTTTTTAATCTGGGGTAGGCAATATTTACAAGCCCTTCGGGTTTTTTTTTCAGCCGGAGTGACGGACTATGATCCGTCAAATCCTGAATGTGCTTTTTTCAATTAATCCCGCCCCTCAAAAACAGTTTAATTTGCGATTTCTATTTTTGTATCTAAAAAGGAAATGCTGTACAAAATGTACAACAAACAAAACAAATTTGTTTATTTTTTTTTAATGAGAGCATAACAAAATAACTAAAAAACAAAAGGGGAAATTTTTTTAAAAATCAAAAAGTCTTGGGGTAAATTTTTTTCATCTCCTCAGAGATTCCTCTTTGTTGACCTTGATTGCCCTTAATTTTAATGTGACTTCTAAAAATAGGTATACATATTTTTAAACCTTTTATAGACTAGGAAAAACATCCCAAAAAACATCCCTTTTTTTTAAAAAGGAAAAGGGGTTTTTTTTTTGTATCAAGTAAAATACTGTAAACCAACTGATTTAATTGAAAAAAATTTTAATTTCCCCCAGACTTTGGCAAGCAAAAAATTGAATTTTTGGAAACTCCCCCAACATGATAATCATGGGTTTTTTTTACGAAAAAAAACTTATTAAAAAGATCACCTTTAAAAAGGTAAAAAGGACTTGGGCAAAAAAAAAAAAGGGGTAACTTTCTTTAAAACATAAAAAAATCTTTTTATTACCAGAATTCTGACCAATATTTTAATTGAAATAGTGCTGCGGTCTGACACAAAAAATTGTTTTCCACAAAAAATTTTAAAAATGGGGAACCAAATTAATACACCGCACGGGGAAAACAAAAAGTTCCAATTTTTTTTTCATTACAAAAAAAATTGCTTCACTGACGCAGCTGGATTGCAGGAAAGGGCCCCAAACCCCGGGAAAAGTTGGGGAAAAAAAACCCCAATATAAGCACTTGTACGGTTAAATTTAATTTTTTTTAAATTTTTTACAATAATAGGGGTTTTTACCAGAATAAAATGTAGTCAAAAAAATTGTTTGGGTTTACAATGTACGATTTGAATTAATATTTTTTTTTTTTGCTTTTGAAAAATTCCCCTTTTTAAAATGCTGTTCAAATAACATTTTTCAAATCTACCAGCAAAAAACAGAAAAGATCAGGGAGGTAATTAAAAAAAACAAAAAGTCTTTAATGTAAAAGGATTACCCCCTTAAACTGCTTTAAAATTGTCTTATGTAATGCCTTAATCATCACACCCTTTTTCCCCCCCCCCTTTTTTTCCCCCAAATTTTTCTTAAATATTTAAAACCAAACCCCCCAATTTAATTTACAATCCTACCCCCCCCCTTTGGGTTTTTGGAATTTGTGGTTAATTGCAAAAGACCATAACTTAACAAATTTTAAATGGAAATTGTCTGGAAACACTAAAATGCTTATTTGGGCCCCTTTTTTAGGCCCCAAAATTTCCAAAAACTGTTAGGATTTTTCCCTGAAAAATCATAATGCCTTCCTTTGTGGTAATGAAACTTGGGGTTTAAATTTCGGTGGATTTCTATTTACTAATACTTATTGTCCAGAAACCAAACTGTCTTCAACAACCACAAAATGAAAACAATATATGACTGCAATTTCTTTTTGCAGTCGTATAAAAAAAACTGAGGGCCACAATAAAAAAGGATTGAAGTATCATGCACAACACTGGCCCTTTAAGTTCAGTGTTTGCATGGGACTGTATTGTTATTTGTTACTTACAGTTAGGGAGTTACATTATTCTGAGTATTGCATATCTCAATTTTTGGTTTCCAATTTGCAGCCTGCCCATTTTGTAGGATAAAATATTCTGGATGATTTTTAAACTGTTTCTATACAAAATACAGTTGTCTGCAATGAATGTGTTTTGATGTTACTTTTGCGTTACATTTACAGGGGTTGGTACATTTTTTAGTGGGTCAGACAAGGTTTTCCTGCCCAATGGTGGCGGTACCTAAAAAGAAAAGATTTAACCCCTTGAAATTTTATATAAGCACATACCTATTGGGACTTTTAAACATTGATTATTAATAATTTTAAATTTTCAGTGTATTTTATAACTTAAAATGATATGTAAAAGCAGGTACTTCATAAAGAACATTATAAATTTTAGTTGTACATCCAATAATAGTGACCAAGGCAAACACAATGGCTGCCTTTGGGGGATGCATTACACACTTTATTTAAAAACATCTTTATGAACTAACCTGTTTTACTGTTAAATAATCTTTTTTTTTAAAGTCCCCCGATATGTTCTTATAAAAAAGGTTTATCCGGTTATTACAAATGTTATTCGAATTATAGCGGTGTTAAATTTTAGTCATTTAGGTTACCCGAATTATCGGGCAAAGGGGGTGTAGAATCCTATTTTGGCTTTTATACACGGGGAGAAGACTTCATTATGGGTGGAGTTCTTGTAGAGCGGGTCTTAAATGCCCCTACAGAACCTGCTTTCACAACTTTATCTGGTAGTTGGTTCCCAAAGACATATTCAAAACAGGTGACAATCATAAATATATCTACTCAGATTGTCTTAACCTAAAAACCCTATCACAAAATCCTGGCTACCTGGCCGCTTGAACTTTTGTGCAAACAACAATCACTTTTTCCCTTTGTGGCGTCAGTTTTTGTTTTATGACGTCAAAATTTTACTGGAACTTTGTGATATCCTTTTTAATGGCGGACAAATAGCGATAAGTGTTTTTCTAGAACAATTCGTATGCACATTTTCTAAAATCTGGAATAAAAAAAAGTCCTAACCCAAAATTGAACCATAACTTCAGGTCAGAAAGAAGGATGCTCATGTGAAACCCAACTCTGAACTACCATCCAACGACTTCCTACAAGTACGTACACGACAAGGGACATCAAATCGACGTAGGCATCCATTAGGAATTTCTCAAAAGCTTTTGATACAGTACCAAACAACAAATTTTAAATTCCATAGGTTAGATCAATATGGAATCAATTTCAAAAGGAAACACACAAAAAAATTTTTGGTTTATGAACTTCTGCCAGATTAAAATGCGAAAACCCTCGAGGGAAGGCGAATCATCAGCGAAAAAACAATTGACTCTGATTCCCTCAGGGCACCGTTTTAATGACCAATCCTGTTCCTGTGTACATAATGACCTCCCAACAGCGAACTTCATCATAAGACAATTGTACAAAATTAATGTATTCAACTTTCGTTTCCTCAAAATGCCCTTCTCGCGATCGGTCAACTATGTATTATAAGGAAGATCATCTTTATTTTGCAGTATACTGAATTTTCTAATGCAAAATACTGACTTTATTTAAATATAGGACAAACCATACCTCATAACGATGGTTGTTTAATTTACTAGTGCGGTGTTCTTTGCAGCAAAGATCGATTCTTGGAAAAAATGGCGTAGCGTGGACTGAAGAATTTTACCCGAATTGTCTCGAAGTTTACATAGAGTTATGTAAAAAGCCTAAAAATATCCAAGGGCGAATTATGGCGTTACCTCATTCATTCCAATATTTAAAAAAAATTTTCCATATTTAATTCTAGTTACAAACACATAAGTTAACTTAAAATAAAACTAGAAAAAAATGTATTATAAGTCATAAAATTAAAAAAAATATATATGACAGAATATGGTAAAAAAAATATTTTTGGAACACCTCTTGATTTACTTTTAAAAAAAAAATGCAACAGAGCAGACTTGCATTTTTATTTCAAAACTTGAAAAAAAAAGAAGACATTCCTATGCTGTTTTATTATCTTTTGCCCCTTCTTATGGTAGGTTTTTATTTTATGTAAGACTGACGAGTTAAGGATTATTCTAATGACAATTTGTACAAGCATTCAAGCATTGATCAGTGATATCAAAAACAAAATTTTATGATGGCATAAATTATTTTTTTCTGTAAATATAAAACAACATGACAAAATAAATCCTTTTTTTTGATTGAACAGGAAACAGAAGAGCACCCTTCCATGTATTCCCCTAAGAATTTGTAATTAAATAATAAAAAAAAAATAAGGAGCCACCATTGGTCTTGAATTTTTATTTAGGAGGGGGGGGGGGTAGGATAAAAAAAAATGGCATCAGGTTCGTTTGCGCCCATACACTTCCGCACCCAAAACATTCGAACCTGCAAGTTCGCACCCTACACTTTGCAAACCCGATTTAAACAAATTCCAGTTGAATAATTAGAAAATTTTGATTGCTGTTTTAAATTTTCTTTGATGAATACATACATGACATAACTTGGTATAAGTAAACTTGGACTTTTTTTTAAATGAAAAAGACAAAAGATAATTGTTTAAAAGCTGGGATCCTTTGATTGAAGCAATGAAACAAAAGTTATAGCAATACCTAACCAAAACATAATTAAATTTTAATCAACAAAAACAAAAAAAGTTTCAGAATCTCACTTTTTTTTGAAGCAATGAAAAAAAAGTTATAGTAATACACAACCAAAAACATAATTAAAATTTAACACAAAAAACAAAAAAGGTTGTCAGAATCTCACTTCATAATCATTTTGAAACAATGAAATAAAGGTTATAGCAATACACTAACCAAAACTGGAATGATTAAGATTTATTCAACCCCGAAAAAAACATCGTCCGTCACTCATGAACTTTTATTTTAAGACAATGAAAACAAATATCCCTTCAGGAATACCTTTGTTTTTTAACAATGTTGTCAAAACTTGATTACAATGTTGTTAAACACAAAACCAATAACAATTGGGGTGCGAACGTGAAAGGGGTGAACTTGATTGGGCGCGAACGGGACCCGGAGTCAAAAAAAATTATTGTCCTGTTTTTTTTTTATTTAAGTGTAACTTGGTCCTGCATTTTTATTTTTCACTCTATTGGGTCCTGACTTTTTTTTACATTTATAAATTATGAATTGCCCATCATGTCTTTTATGTTAAATTTTTATTGAACTTAAAACTCCTGTCCTTCTATTTTTTTTTTTTTCAATTTTCATCCTAGACTCCTCCCCCTAAAAAATCAAAAGGTAGCTCCCTGAAAAATATTTTTTCTTATATTTGTGGTCTGTTTATACATGTATAGATCCTATTTCTTCATTAAAAAGATAATTCTTGAACACATTTCACCTGCGTGTACAGGGTATAAAAAAGAATTATTTTTACTTGCTTACCTACCCAGAAAATAGCTGCCACTCAAATCTTTTATTGTCCTGCTGTATTATTTTTTAATCAGATAGACATTAAACTAAAAAACATCTAACACTTCAATTTCTCTTTCCCCTTAAAATAAAAAAAGAAAAATCCTACCTACCTAGCCCACTGTGTTACCTTTTTGGATATGGTTTGGGCAAACCAATATATTTTTAAATTCTGGCCCAGAGAGTAAATTTTTTGTTAAAAAAGTCAAACGAAAATCTGTTTTTGTTTGATTGGCTTGTCAAGTATCACAAAAGATATAAATTGTAAAAGCAATTTCTAGTCTATTGGCGATCGTTTGGGGCACTGATGACTTTTTAAAGGTTAAGAAGATAAACATTTTTATCCATGGCAACATACATCTATGTGCTTCTTCAATAATAAATTAAATATACCAACTTCACCTGAAAAAATTTTCTTTTTGTCATATTTTTTACATTCTTTAAGCGAACATAAAGTCTTTAAATTTGGAGTTTTAAATATCTCCTCTGAAAACTCTCTGAAAAACTATATACAAATAAATTCATCTTTTATGCAAAACAAATTCAGAAAAACATACAGTTTTTGTTTTATGAAAAATATTTTTTCATGTTGTTAATCATACAAGACCAATATAGGGATTTTAGAATAACTAGCTATAATGCATAATAATAAAATTTACAGAGTAACCATGTAAACTCAAACTTCATATAGGCAAGATAGATAAAAGCGAAATTTTTCAGGGCATAAAAAAGAAAGGGAAAGAAGAGTACATGATTTTAAAAACCCTGTTTTTTGGTGTAAACATAAAACTTCAAATGAAATAGGATCTTAAAAAAATCTGTTTTAGGTATAACAATTAACAAAAATTTGTCATAATTTGAGAAGATTATTCTGCATACAATGGGTTACCATTTTTTGCCCGTTATCTAGTATAAAAAAAAAAATATCCTTTAAACCTAAGTCTTTGTTATATTTACAGCATTTCAATGAGTGCAACTTGCCTGACAGGAAATACCCCCAAAAGTACTAATATACAAGTTTTTGCTTTCTTAAAAACTGTGGACTGCTTCGCTCTATCCAAATTTTATGAATTTGTGTGCATGTGGGATTTTTAGATAGTTGATTGATATAATTTGGGTTTTACTTTAAGAGTGTGCGTTATGTGTGCCTCTCTGGAGGGGTGTCTAATTAGGAGAAGTTATAAAATACAGATTTTTGCTTTTTTGAAAAAAGTTGTATAGGAACATTGTTTACCAAAACAAATCGTGCATATTGCAGATTGCAAAGCAAAAAAACATGTATTGATAATTGTTATTTAATTTGAATTTAGTGTGCAATACATGTATATGCAAAAAAAAAGAACATGAATTAATGACCAGATACCGGGGAAAGATTACTCATAGTTAATTTTTCAGGCTTTAAATGACTTATCCTGAATGAAAAAGTCTGTAAATTTTTTATCTCATTTAAACCAATGGCTGTTGCTGATTCTCAGCCGCAATCATAAAGTAACCAATCAGTGATTAGTAATTATTTCAAGATGACGTGTATGTCTACTGAAACTAATAGCTCCACACCGTAATGCGAAGCAACTAAATCTAAAAAAATATGTTTAACCTGGCCGCAATTTTGCGCCTGTCCTAAGTCAGGAGCCTCTGGCCTTTGTAAGTCTGATATGAATTTTGGGATACAATTGCTTTTAAGTAATCTGTAGACTTTTACCATTGACTCGGGCCCATGCCCTCACGTCAAACCGTTTTATTCTAAACATCAAGGAACATCTCAGATTCTTGAGATTGTCTTGCTTTAAATGGTATAAAAACAAAAGGATTGAATTTAAACAACTGTCCCTATAATTTCTTCTCATAATCTTCATGTTTCGATATTTCCCTTGACTTGGTATGTGTGGGTTTTTACAACACGGAAAATCAAAAATTAAGCAGTATTTATATTTAGTGTTTTTATAAATTTAGAAACGCGTCGGAGGGAATTCCCCAGTTTTGTTGATAACATGCAAGAGTTCTCTAATTCCTACCGATAAATCTTATTTTCTGTCCATATAAGAACTGAAGTGAAGTTTTCTTATATGTCACCGTTATAAAACTGATATTTGATATTGTACTTCCATAAAGAAATGGGGTCGTTTAATTAACATTTAATATACGTCCTTGCTACAAATCACAAGTCTATGGTTTGTTAAGGTAATTATGCGCATGCGTATAGTTTTCATGACTTGAAGGGGTATCAGATTGAATGGTTTGCTATGGATTCCCCATTCCATTGATTAATTTGAAACTCACGAGATCCTTTCTAGTCTGTCTGCTATTGAGAGTTATTGTTGTTGCATAATTTTAAATCATATGCATCATTTTAATTAAAATAAATGTAGACCATAAATGTAAAAGGTGTTATTAGAACACCCCTTCAGCCAAAATGGAGTCTTCCATATTATCGCTTCGAGTTGTCTCCCTTCCGTAAGTAACTTTCGTCGAACGATGATAGGTCATGAAAAAATTAACTTGTTCTGTCCATCAATATTGTATTAAAACCGATCGCAATTTAAACATAGGAATGTGTACGGAAAAGAGTCATGCACACTGACCCAAAGGAAATTAAATATTTAAAGCGTTAGGAATGGGGTTCCACCTAGAATTCACGTATGAAAAATAGGTGATAAGGTATGAAGTGAAATATACTCTCTCACTCTCAGTGACTGCTGTGGAAAGTCAACATGGAATTGATAGTACAAAAATAAAACACAATAAGTACATTGTTCATACACTTGTATCGAGGATTGGCTATTTTTAAAGTTGAAATAACTTTTCAGATTACGTAAATGACATTTTACGAGTATTTTAACACGTGCAGTTGAATTAAATTTTGAAAATAATACTAAATACAAGTATCAATGAAAACAATGGCAATTGTATCCCTCAGAACAATCTGCTCTTTGATTAATTTTAGTTTCTTGTGTATAATTCGGAGTTTAGTATGACGTCCATTATCACTGAACTAGTATGCATATTTGTTGAGGGGCCAGCTGAAGGACACCTCCTGAGCATGCACTTAAAAAAAATAGCCGTTCAAGGAGTGAAAATAAGGAAATAATTTTCACTTAGAGGTTGATTTAGAATTGTGAATAAAAAAAAACCAGAGAAGTTTTGCCTACTTATTGAAAACTTTGTATCTGTGTCATTATAATTGTGTACTTTGACAATAGCTGTTTATTTGACTAGGGTAAGGTTAATAATTTGTCAAAAATAAGTTTGAATCACAACACATTTCATCCTATTTCCAGATGTTTAAATACATAAATGATGAAAAAATAGGTATGATTTGTTGATATGGACATTGTATTTTTACTACCTACAATAATAACTTTCTTGGGAAAGAAATAATAATTTGATCAACAACTCAAAAGAAATAATTAATTTGATCAACAACTCAAAAGCTCAGTAAGGCTATCACTAATTATCTCCCCTTTGCAATTTTTTAATGTTTCTCACTTTCTCTCTAGAAGTTCACATTGAAACTTTATGGAACTGCTTAAAAAAGCAATGCACTGCTATATATGAAAAATAAATGCAATATTTTTTCTGTTACTGTGAAAAATAAAATTAATCCACACAATCCACAAGTGCACCCATTGAACTGTGACCCCCAAAAAATATGATAAGTTGAAATTTTGTACACAAAAATAATCATTATCAACTGTTTCTTTTCTCTACCTGTAAAATTGAAATGCACTTCCAACTAATATTTCTTTTGAAAAATATATAATGGCGCTTTTAAAAAAATTTTTTTTTTGATTTCCAGATCTTACAAAGAATGTCAAACAATGTAAACTGTACACACAAAATGGGAAGAGTTTTTATTATTCAATACATATATATAATATGACAGTTCAATTTAAGATGTACATGCATATGATGTATGTAATATATCTTGAATAGATCATTAAGATAAGAAGAAAAACATCAGAAGTTATCATGACCATGGAAGTAAAATTAATATAAAATATCTGCATCAAGAATAAACATTTAAACTCTTCATTAATTTGTTTGAACTCAATAATTTTATTCATTGACAAACTTTAAAATCGTATTCAAACCAAAATAAACCAGTGTTGTCAAATTTTGAGGTACCCATAGACACATTCCGCATTTTTTTGCCTTAAAGACAAATTTAAACCTAAAAACCAGACGTTGGAATCAGGATAAGATATATTTTAACCTTTATGTGTTTTTATTTTATATTTCAGGAATATGATTGAGGGGGGCAAATAATGAATGGCTTTAAAACAAAGAAGTGTTGCAATGATGAATTGGATCTCAAACCAAGAAAAATACCGAATCAAAATATTGTGTATAACTTTTTCAGAGAGAAACCCATGTATCAAAGAGTGTACACAATTCAATGTGGCCAGAAAATTATACACAAATATATTTCCAAACTGTACTGTTGCAAATATAGAGAAACCTCCTTGTTTTTTACGTAAATTTTCTCCTGATGGTAAATGCTTTATTGCATTTTCTTTGATCAGACATCAATTGAAATCTACACATTTCAGGGATCTTCTTCAGCAGAACATTTATTACAAGGGGTTTAGAGGTGAATATATTTGGAGAAAGTGAAGAACAAGGTTTGCACACATTCATTGACAATAAAAATACCTACAAGAAAAGTCCGTAACTGTTTGTTTGAATGTTTTTTTCAAACTTAAACATGCCACACATGTATCAACAAATGGTGAACATTTAAATCGTGAATGTGTCTTTTTACTGATGACGGAAAGTATGTTATTGTAGGTTCGGCTACTTATATTCCTGAGGAACCTCACCCACATTTCTATGATATTTATAGAAATAATGAAGCTGTCACACCAAATGCTAAGTCACCTCTTGAAGATTACTCACAAACATTTAGTAAACTTGAAACAGGACATTTATTGACACAAGACATTTCAAATGTGATAAGATTTTTCTGTCACACAATCAGGGCTTATATTTGTACAAAGACACATTAGCAGTACTCTCTGTTCAACAACAAACAATTCATATTTTCCAAGTTGATCCATCTGGGAGATTTACTGATGTAAGAAGTATAGGAAGATTTTGTTGTGAAAGATGATCAACTGTATTATCATTTAGGTCTAGACAACTCTACAGGTCAAGTTTATCGTTCATATAGTGACGGTCAGGTTCATCGTCCATATAGTGAGACTCCGATTCCTCGGCAACATAATGAAGGTCAGGTTCATCGACCGTATAGTGAGAAGAGTATTAATTCATTAAAACATAGATTTCTTGTATTCCTGTATAAAAGAGCAGTTTTTGAAGGAACACCTTTTGCTCTTCGAAAGTTTTATTCAATTTTTTGAACAATTCATGAACTTAGGATGTGGAAAATGCAACTTCTGGATGAAAATCACTTACTTATTAAATACGCTAGTGAAGATGTTGTGACTCTTAGAATTTCAGATCCTAATTCTCACCTTCTTTTTTTGTTTGTTATATAACATGATCACAACAGAAATCACAGCTGTCTTTGAAAACACATCAGAACAACTTCTGGAACTGTTTGAAAGTAATTGTGATATGTTTCAGAAATGCCACACCTTGACAAACAGGCACAATTTACATGTTCTCCATCTAGTAATGTATATGCACGACAAATGCAGCAAAGATTTAAGCAAACAATTATTAATGCAAAATTTGGAGGTCAAACAGAAGCAGTCAGGCGTTTGCTAGCACAGTTACCTATCAGTTCTCAGTCATACAGTAGTAGTCCGTATCTAGATTTAGCATTGTTCAGCTATGATGACAAGTGGGTGTCCATGATGGAACGGCCTAAAGCTTGTGGGATCATCCTATAAGGTAAGTGGTAAAGAATTTAAAATGCATGTTTAAAATTTGAACAATAGCACTATTTTTTTACAACCTCAAATTTTTTTGGTTTTTCAAGTATAATGCTATCATTGTCATCATTGGCGTTCAAAAAACACATCTTGGTTTTGGCACAAAAACTTTAGTTTAAGTGAATGGATCTCTATGAAATTTTATTAGAAGGTTCATTACCACAGAAGAAAGGTTGGGATTGATTTTGGGGGTTATGGTACCAACAGTTAATTAGAAACTAGGGGCCAAAAACGAGCATTTTTATACGACCGCAAAAATTGAAAATTTTTTGGTCGTATATTGGTATGACGTAGGCGTCGCCATCGTCGTCCAAAGACATCTATGAAATTTTAACATAAGGTTTATGACCACAAAAGGAAGGTTGGGATTGATTTTGGGAGTTTTGGTCCCAACAGTTTAGGAATCAGGGACCAAAAGGGTCCAAAATTAAACTTTGCTTGATTTCATCAAAAAATGAATTATTTGGGATTCTTTGATATTCTAAATCTACCGTGTACTTAGATTCTTAATTTTTGGTCCTGTCTTCAAATTGGTCAAAATTAAGGTCCAAAGGGTCCAAAATTAAACTTAGTTTTGATTTTAACAAAAATTGAATTCTTGGGGTTTCTTTTTATATGCTGAATCTAAAACATGTTAACTTAGATTTTTAACTAAACGCCCAGTTTTCAAGTTGGTCCAAATTGGGGTCCAAAATTAAACTTTGTTTGATTTCAACAAAAATGTAATATATGGAGTTCTTCAATATGATGAATTTAACCATGCATTTTGATTTAGATTTTTATGCCCACCCCGTAATAGATGGGGGCATTAAGTTTAATCCTTGTCCATCTGTACCTCCATCTGTATGTCCTTATATATCCCAAAATTAGTTTCCATTCTCTAACTTGAGTTTGCCTAAATCAAATGTTATGACTTATTCACAATGTTACTAGCTAAAAAAAAACACAGATCAAGTTTGAATTTTGGTGGTGTCACTATTGCCTTTTTTCGTGTCCATACTCTAGCTTAAATGTAAGCCTCAACCAAATGTTATGAAACTAATACGCAATACTTATTAACACAAAACTCAAATCAAGTACTAGTGCACTTTTATCATTCTTCAGTTGTGTCTCTATTTAAATGTATATGATATGCAAGCGGGGCATCATCCATTCCCCATTTATCTTATATGCAATGAAATGTGAAAAGAAAATCTATAGTACTGGACAAGAAAAAAAAGTATTTCTTTTTAGAAACAAAGATAAATTCTGCACAATTTTTGAAAAATGCAAATTTTAAAAAGACTAATAATGGTGGTATTTTACCTATAACAGATAAACTAAGTATTGTGCACATACCCGTAGCCAGGGGGGTTTGGATGAACCCCCCCACCCCCCCCCCCTTGTCATGACTGTTAAAGTCGAGTTTGTGAGTCCAAATAACCCCCCCTTGGAAATTCCTGGCTACGGGCCTGGTGCAACAGCAAAGTATTGTGCAATAGCACAATATTGCTAAATAGCACTGTGTTGTCAAATAGGTATTGCATAATAGCAAGAAATCTTCAATTAGATCTTTTAACCAATTTCATTTGGATTATTTAAAGTCTTTAATATTTAGGGGATCTAATCTTGTATTACTTATTTGGATATTGGGCCCCATTTTTATACGACCGCAAGCAAATTTTTGGGATCGTATGATGGTATTATGTCGTCATTGTTGTCTTCTGTGGCGTCGTCCGAAGACACATTGGTTTCCGGACAATAACTTTAGTTTAAGTGAATAGATCTTTATGAAATTTTTCAGAAGGATCAATACATGTACCTCAAAAGGAAGGTTGGGATCGATTTTGGGGATGATGGTCCCAACTGTTTAGGAAAAAGGGGCCCAAAACAAGCATTTTTCTAGATTCAGGATAATCTAAATCCGAAGACACATTGGTTTCCGGACAATAACTTTAGTTTAAGTGAATAGATCTTTATGAAATTTTTCAGAAGATCAATACATGTACCTCAAAAGGAAGGTTGGGATCGATTTTGGGGATGATGGTCCCAACTGTTTAGGAAAAAGGGGCCCAAAACAAGCATTTTTCTAGATTCAGGATAATAACTTATGTATAAGTATTTCAATTGCTCTGAAATTGTACCACAATGTTTAAAACCACAAGTTAAAGGTTGGGATACATTTTAGGGGTTATGGGGCCAACAGTTTAGGAATTAAGGGCCAAAAAGGAGCCCAGAACAAGCATTTCTCTAGTTTCCAGACAATAACTTGTGTGTAATTGTATGGATCTCTCTGAAATTGTACCACCATGTTCCATATAACAAAGGGGAGGCTGGGATTGAGTTTTTGGTTAAATGCCCAAATCATGTAGGAATTAGGGGCCAAAAAAGGGCCAAAAAGAAGCATGTTTCTAGTTTCTAGACAATTACTTGTGTTTAAGTGTATGGATCTCTCTAAAATTGTACTACAAGGTTCCATACTTTAAAGGAAAGGCTGGGATTAAGTTTTGGGTTTATTGCTCCAAAGGGGGGGGGGGGACTTTTTGTTTACAATTTTTTTAAGTGATTCAAGTTTTTTTTTAAATTTTAGTAACTTTCTTAAACTATCCTGGATTTCTACGAAACTTGGACAGAAGCTTGTTTATGATTCTTAGATAGTATCCAGATGTAAATTTTGTAAAAATAAAATTCTGTTTTTCAGTATATATTTATAAATGGACTAGTTAAGTATTTTTCTGCCAAGAAACAATACATTCACTCTAAGGTTAAAGTTTTTAAAGTTTTAATAACTTTCTTATACTATCCAGGATTTGTACCAAACTTGGACAGAAGCTTGTTATGACCAAAAGCTAGTATCTAGAAGGAAATTTTGTTAACATTTTGTACCCGTATATCTGTATTTTACTTATAAATGGACTTTTTTTTCTTCCAGTTAAAATAGATTTGTTAGATCTTTGACCACATTTATTCAGACAGTATCAAGCTTGAATATTGTGACAAAATTTGCCCCAACTGTTCAGGGTTAGACCAATGCGGTCATATAAAGCTGCGGAGCACCTGGTGATTGGTGGTGGAAGCTGGGTGTCTGGAGAAAACCACTGACCTTCGATAGAAAAATGAAAAATTTTAGTCAGTTAAGATTGGAGTCAGGTGCACCCTCATGAGCTGGATTCTAACTCACAACCTCAGTGTTGACTAGCTAGTGACTATAGTAGTAGAACTACTTAGATCATTTGGAAACCAAGGCCTCTACAGTATATTTGATGATAGAATACTTTTCCTACTACATGTATGAGGGAGATTTGGGAACAGGTGAATAGAACTTGGTGTTCTGAAGAAAATAAATCTTTCATATTATAACCAGTGGCGGATCTAGAAATTTTCATAAGTTGCCCACTGGCTGCCTGAGAGGGGGCCTGATTTCATCACACCTCAGTGATTCCCTATATAAGCAACCAAATTTTTTTCTCAAAAGGGGGGGCCTGGGCCCCCTGCCCCCCCCCCCCCCCCCCTAAATCTGCCTCTGATAACTAATAAATAGACTTCCTACAATATCTGAACAAAACCACATCTTACTCAAACAAATGATCTTATTATGTATGTTTAATATGCAATAAAATTAAAAGTATTCTGCTGAAGAATCAAATTCTTAAAACTAAAATTTATATACCGGTAACATGAAAATAAAGCAAACAGATACAACTCTTTTGAAAGTGAAGATAATAACAAATGATATTAATTTAGTCTAAGTTTTTAATACAAAGAGATTCATTTATTTTTACACAGAAATTACGAGATAAATACATAATCTAAATGCAATCATTATAGGCATTATAGTACTCATCCTTCACAGAACAGTAACATATCATACTTCTGTTGTAATCTGTAGACAGATTTTTGTTTCACTTTAAAAAGAAAAACAACAAAAAAACAGTTTGATTTGAGGGGACATGACATTTTTGTTGTGAATAATCCAGGACCAATGATGTAATCTTTAAACCATCTTTATAGAGATTTTAATATACCAGGGTAATTAAGTACAGAACCAAATAAGCGCTGTTAAAGTCAACGTTCTGTTCAAATTGTGACTGTTAAAGTCGAGTTAATGAGTCCAAATAACCCCCCCCCCCCCCCCCCCCCTGGAAATTCCTGGCTACAGGCCTGGGATATGACAGACATAAAAAAAAATTAGGCGTTCGAATTCAAAAAAAATGTCCACCATAAAAACAAGATTGTGGTCCATTGTATTTCTTGTTTTGTTATTTTGATTATTGTATTGTAAAATGGATATTATTAAAACTATTATATTTTATTGGCATTATTTATAATTTTGATTTTATCACTTCAGGTTTTATGCTAGAGATTCCGGACTTCTGAAGTTTAGGATCCATGCAGGTGTTGTGGGTCGCAACCCTCCGCCCGCTGCACGAAGACTTGTTGCATTTACATTTCATCCAAGTGAGCCATTTGCTATTAGTGTTCAAAGAACTAATGCTGAATATGTTGTCAATTTTCATGTCAGACATTCTGTTGATTGTTAGTTGTTAAAATAATAAAAGTTTTTTGTTGATGTTAGAATTACCGTCTTTTGGTGTGTATAGTGCGCATTTGTGTGTAGTGCGCACCCCTTTGTGGTCCAAGAAACAGGTGAAAAAAATGTTTCTCTCTTGGTTTCCTTATCAATATAAAAATAATAAGATGTTGTAAGACTACTCACCACCAGAGACAAATCATTAATAGAGTAGATGGCTTGAAACCATAGGTAGCCATATTACATTCAACAAGAAGCAAATCCAAAAACACATTATGACATAGAATACCAAGCTATACAATGCCCAAAAATGACAAATGTAAAACAATTCAAACAAGAAAACTGATGGCTTGATTTATGAAAAATACTTTAAAAATGTAAAACAAATATAATATTAAACAGCAACAAAATACAACCACTGAATTACAGGCTCTTGACTTGGGACAGACACATTCAGAAAGTGGCAGGGTTCTAATAAATTGTGTGACAACAAAAATAACAGAATCAAGAGATATACATTATGAAAATAATTGTTTGTAATGAAAATGAAAATGATTTGATGGCCGTGATTTGGCCACATTCACATTTAAATCCAAATTATGTATTATGTTTTCTGCTCTTTGGTCAGGTTGTTGTCTCTTTGATACATTCCTAATTTCCATTCTCAATTTTATTAATAACATATACCAGTTTTGAACTTATCTCACGAATAAATCTAACAAAGATTCCCAAAATAAGGGATGACATCAAAAGATTGATGTAGGATAAAAAACTTAAAATCAAATTGTTTGGGGGTGGGGTGGGGTAGGTATTAACATTGCTGCAAGTTTTGTTAATCCAAAATCGATTTTACATATATCCATATTGGTCAATCAATTTTTCCCAAATTAAGTTAAGAGGGGTGGGGGGGGGGGGAGGTGTAGGGGTCAGTTATAAAATTATGTGAATTAAGTTTTTTATCCTACATTGAACTTTTGATGTCGTCCCTTTGTTGTCTTGGAGATATCTGGGCGATAATACTGTCAAGTCTGAAAATGTTTTATATGCAAAAAATTCAATTTCAATGTCAGATGTCCTTCACAGGTCAAATTACACACAACACATTACCTCTAGTTTTGAAGTAATGTAAGAGTATGGTATGCTGAAAGATGTATAGAATTAAAAAAAACAATTATCATTAGACAAAAGTCAAGGTCTTAAAAAGGTTGAAAAGAACATTTAAAAGCAGGTGTCATGACCTTGACATTCTGGCTAGAAAAAGGATGTGTGAGTATTCAAAGCGGGACCTAGACATTTTGCCTAGACCAAGATTGTGCCAGTATTCTAAAAGAACATAGAAATTTTGTCTAAAACAAGGTTGTGTGAGTCTTCTAAAAAGAACAGAAATTTTGTCTAAAAGAAGGTTGTGTGAGTCTTCTAAAAAGAACATATAAATTCTGCCAAAAACAAGGTTGTGTGAGTATTCTAAAAAATGCAATTTGGAAAAGAGCATCCCAGTGTCAATTACCCCATCCACCTTAAGGTAATGTGCTTGCCTTGTGTCTCAAAGGTTGTTGTAACAATCTCAAGCTTGGTGAAACCAATGACTTAAAAATTGATGTTTGCTGTTACACCACTCAGTACACAGCATTTAGAGTAGAAAAGCCAGCCTCAGTAAAGATGAGTTGGCTCCGAGTCAAAATAATATTTCTACTTCCATGTCTTCCCATGATCTTACCTTGTGAACTAGCAGATTAAAAAATCCAGCTGAGCAGGCTTGTCCAGTATAAAGCAGCACTGATATTTATATCCAACAATAAAATTGAGAATGGAAATGTGGAATGTGTCAAAGAGACAACAAACCTGACCATAGAACAGCAGAAGGTGTATTCTTGTTCCTATATGCATACAGTTTTGCCACCAATCCCTCCTATTATACATGTATGTAGTTTTGGGACCTAATTATGTAAAACAGTCACATTTGTTATCATTTCTTTTCTCACTGCTTATATTCAGCTCAGAACTTATTATCAAACCCCAGGGGGTGGATACACATTATTTGATTGAAGAGGACCATTGTTGATGTATATTGGTATCAGAATATTTGACATAAAGCCTCTGCCATAATTGTCTTATATTCAATAATTTCTGTAAACAGACGAAAATGTATAATAAGCATTTCTAAGAGAAACTGTTATATTAAAATAAAGTGTTTTGTATGATTGCAAATAAGACAACCCCCATCAGAAACAAAATGATCTAGAAGTTAACAACAATAGGTCACTGTACCATGAGCCTTCAACAATAAGGAAATCCACACCAAATCGTCAGCTATATGACCCCTAAATGAGCTATATGACCCCTAAATGACAAGACTTTGTGTTTAACAATTCAAACAAGAAATCGGAAGAATACTAATGCATGGCCTGATTTACAAATTAAGCAATGAGTGACATTCCATTAGTCCGACAACCATTACTCTGACAACCCATTACTCCGTTAGGCTACTATTCCGACAGCCCATTACTCAGACAGCCCATTATTCCGACAGCTAATTATTCCGACAATGCATCTGTCTAATGGGTATGGGTAAATTTTCTCTAAAAAGACCAACTCCGTTCTCTGTTATATTTGTGGTTGTCCGTTTTGATTCTAATTATTCTTTCCATGCGGGATATTTGTCTGACTTGTCTCAGTATACTGGAGTTAATACACATGCTTATTGCAAATGCTCAGTCCTTAAGGGACTAATGTAGCGTCAGTCAAAATGAGGAAATTATACAAACCCAGATCCTTAAAAATAAGATGACAAAGAGGACGAAATGTGCAGTGGCGGATCCAGGGGGGGGGGGGGGGGGGGGGGGTTCGGGGGTGCGCACCCCCCCCCTTTATTTTTGCCGATCAATGCATTTGTATCGGGACATATGTTTTGCACCCCCCTGCACCCCCCCCCCCCCCCCCCCTTTGCCCTGGGTTAGCACCCCCCCTTTCGAAAATTCCTGCATCCGCCCCTGATATGTACTGAGAAAAGATGAGCAATTCAAATTATGAATACGGTATCATGTTCGGGAATGTGAATCTACGAAATACGGAGACAGTGCACAGCACTTCCAATAACGATCGATCAGACACAGTCTGAGAGATGAGAGATGACACTCAATATATTTGTAGGTATACCAATTTTATATCCCGAGCTTATTTTAAAATCTAGAATAACATGCCTCTTTTGTAATGGTTGAAGCAGGTGTAGGACTGATTTACAACAAAACTTATTACGAAAAACAAATATTTGTTTATTTTCTTTTGTTTCATAGTCTGACATCGGACTCGGACTTTTCTTGAACTGAGTTTTACTGTGCGTATATTGTGCGTTTGTTTTTCTACATTGGCTAAAGGTATGTAGAGAAGGTTGAGATCTAAAAAAACATGTTTAACCCCGAAGCTTTTTTTGCGCCTGTTCCAAGTCAGGAGCCTCTGGTCTTTGTTAGTCTGGTATGATTTTTAATTATAGTTTCTTACAAGTGTATAATTCGGAGTTTAGTATGACGTCCATTATCACTGAACTAGTATGCATATTTGTTTGGGGGCCAGCTGAAGGACGCCTCCTGGTGCGGGTGTTTCTCGATACATTAAAGACCCATTGGTGGCCTTCGGCTGCTGTCTGCTCTAAGGTCAGGTTGTTTTCGCTTTGACACATTCCCAAACAGGGGTGAAAACGAGTTTTGGAACGAGATCCTTTAACTGATATTGTATTGTTTTCTATCATGCTAACTGTTTCCTGACCATTCTTTAATTTTATGATACAAATCTTTCATCAGCTGAAGCCCACCTCCGGATGCAGGATTTTCTCACTGTTTCGAAAACCGATTGGTGGCCTTCGCTTGGGCTGTTTTCTACTCTTTGGTCGAGTTGTTGTCTCTTTAACCCATTCCCCTTCCATTCTCAAATTATTAGGAACTATAACCCCTCACCATGAACAAAGGGAATTAGTTGTGGTCTAAAGCCAGGACATGTAGCCTTACAATAATTTAATACACCAAACATATTGATCTACTGATTTAATTATCAAACATAAACACAAATATCTTAACATTAACCAATGAAATATAAAAATGAGGTCAAGTTCAAATTAGCCTGGTAAGTAGGTCATATTTACATTAAATACTCCAGAAAAAGAGCTTATAATATCAAAGAAGCAGAATCAAGAAAACTGACTAATTGACTGAAATGAGGCCAAGAATCAATGAACACTGGTAAAAAGACTAAAAAGTGGACATCTTATTAATTCAAAACATTAATATGCTATGTAGGGTCCAGCTTGATACAAATGCAGAGGTTGTGTTGACCCAAAATTCAAGCTTGATACAGCTCTGAATTTTGATTTTGATGAAATATATTTGACATACCATTGGTTTGTGTCGCAGAATGAATGGAGTCTATGAACTGAGAAATTTGAACTTGGCCATTTACTAGCTTATATAGTGGTTCAAAATTAAAAAAAAAATGCAAATACTTGGTTGAATCAGTGTTTCAAAGCACCTCAAGAATTCAATATTTTATGAAATCAAATAAACTTTATGTTTGAAAATCACTTCTACCGAGAAAGAACAAGCTTATATGCGGCGAATCTTTCTTTCCGAGGACCATCACGGATTTGAACAATTTACCAACATCAGTTCCATCGCGGCAAATACAGTTGAGGGATTCAGAGCTGCCTTTAAGGCATACTCTGAAAGGAAATAGGCAACACCAGTTGTAATAATTTTAATTGTATTATATTGCAAACGTTTTAAATGTGCAAGAGAGAATTGCACAAGGCCATGTGTTTCTCTGGCTGTTTATGAAGTTTTTACACTAGATCCATTGGATGTTGGATGTGTACGGATTGATAGTTTAGTCTTAGATGCATGATTTGTTTTATTAGTTGTTAGTGGCTTTGAACTAGCAGTCAATTAACTGCGAGTACTCTTAGATCTGTTCCTAGTGTCTTTTTTGTCGGGATGTACAAGTACCCGGCCACGTCCACTTGTATTTTTGTCCATCAGATGAGTTAAGCCTTTTTCAAGTTCCAACTGATTTTTATAGTTCGTTCTTATGTTGTACTTTTATACCACTGTCCCAGGTTAGGGGAGAGTTGGGATCCCGCTAACATGTTTAACCCCGCCACATTATTTTAGTATGTGCCTGTCCCAAGTCAGGAGCCTGTAGTTCAGTGGTTGTCGTTTGTTTATGTGTTACATATTTGTTTTTCGTTCATTTTCTTTATATATAGATAAGGCCGTTAGTTTTCTCGTTTGAATTGTTTTACATTGCCTTTTATAGCTGACTATTCGGTATGGGCTTTGCTCATTGTTGAAGGCCGTACGGTGACCTATAAATGTTAATGTCTGTGTCATTTTGGTCTCTTGTGGACAGTTGTCTCATTGGCAATCATACCACATCTTCTTTTTTATATTTTCTATAATATTCAGTTTTGAATCCGGTTCGATCTTACCTGGAAGAAGAAGAAAGTTTATGTTTCACCCTTATTTGCCCTAATTTTGTAAATGGGCCCTAAAATTCCAATTACAAGGTTACATACAGCATATATTAGAACCCCAATAATTCAAGACTTTTATTTAACTCCATACAAACTGATCAAGAAATAAGAAATTATTATAAGTTTTTTGTATTGGAAAAATAGAATACAATGTATTGTTTTGGACCTTTTTCCCAGAACGGTTAGGGCCATAACCCACAGAATCATTCCCAACCTTCCCTTTTTGGTTTGGAACTTTTGGCTACAATTTCAAAGAGATCCATAGAAGTTGGCCCGGGCCGTGTTCACATTGATCTAAACTCGATGTTGTGTTCGTGTAATTCACACGTAAACTTAAATACAATAAACTTAAAGTGGGAACTTAACTACATACGGTTTTCAGAGTGGGAACTTAACTGTACGGTTTTCAGAGTGGGAACTTAACTGTACGGTTTTCTAATATTTTGGTCATTCTTGAGACTGTGAAGCGGGGTTTCGACATTGAAAAATGTGTTCACCGCTCTTTCGGAACCATGGCTTGAAATAGAACATAGGGATACAAAGCAGATTTGGTTTATATCTCAAACACTAAAGCATTTAGAGCAAATCTGATGTGAGATAAAATGTTCATTAGGTGGTCAAGTTATATCAGTCTTTGATCTAAACAAAGGTATGCGTATCAGTGCATGTTTTGTGGACTTAAAGGTGGGACGAAAGATACCAGAGGGAGAGTCAAACTCATAGATAGAAAATAAACTGACAACGCCATGGTTAAAAATAAAAATACAAACAGACAAATAATAGTACAGATGACACAACATAGAAAACTAAAGACTAAGCAACACGATCCCCACTAAAAACTGGGGGTGATCTCAGGTGTAAGTCAACACATAAATTTTTTTGACCCATTTTCTAGATGTAAGTAAAGATATGAGGCAGACTTAGCTGTATCTGTAGTATCCTTTATCTCTAGTTCGATGGGATAGATTCGTTCAAGATAGTCACCGAATTTTGTATTATTTAGTGAGAGAACATCATGTATATAGCGGAACGTAAAGTTAAAGGAATTTGTACTAGAAAAGGCAGTTTCACAATAACTTTGGAGCCCGGGTTTGATTGCTGATAAAATAGATGTTGATAATATAGAACGAGATTTCGTGGGGCACTTGGAAGACCCAGCAAAAGCTCGTGCAAACTATAGTCACAAATTTTTTGACCCATTTTCTTTTATAGATAGAAAATCTTTTTGAAAAGGTTCATTTATCATTCTGTAAATATATATTGGGTGTTAGAAAATGCTCAACAAATTTGACAACCCTTCTTAAAGTTGGAAGGTTACCAATAGAAAACTCTATTAAAGTCCAGACTTTTCTTCATTTGGCTAGGCTACATACTTAAGATATACATTCTCTTTTAAAGGAATCATTTGAAACCTGTAAGAAGTTAGATGCTCAAAATGTATACTCCTGGTATATATACTACATGTATGCCAACGATATTATCCTTAAATAGATAGATGATCCCAATAAGATGTTTCTTCATGTAAAATTATATAAGAAGTCAAATCTCTATAAAAAATATTATCAAAAGTAGGAATTTCTAACAAATATAAAAACCTCTATAAAACTAATATTGAAAACTTATGTGACGTAATAAACTTTTTCTCTACAAGAGAGGGATGAAAGATACCAGAGGGACAGTCAAATTCACAGATTTCTCTACAAATATCTGAAAACAGATACTGAGGCAGAATTTTACTGGTCACATTTTAACTTTAAATTTCGTAAACTTATTACTAAATTTTGAATGTGATCATAGTCTGGAACTGAAATTAGGTAGATATATAAAAAAAAAGTACCACTAAATCTTAGATAATGTATTTTTTGCCCTATCAAAGTGTAGATGATGAATTTCACTTCTTCTTTAATTGCGACATAAATAAATGAATAAAATGTAAGAAATGATTACTTCTCTGAAATTGCTAGCCTGACTTTATGAGTTGCACTAACAAAAAAAACCTACAATATATACTCCGGCAATCCATCAAATTTCCAACAGGTACAAAGTTTAGGTTCCTTTCCAAAACAGTCAATGGAACTGAGGACCTGGGACTCTTAATTTACCGATAGTTAAAAGTTTTGTGGTATATTAATATGTTGTCATTTTTATTTTTATTTGCGACTATATTAAATACTTGCAACTATTGATATATACATGTATATTATATGTTTGAGTGTAACTTAGTTTGTTTTTTTGTTGTTTTGTTTTTGTTTTGTTTCAGTTTGTCACAAACAGTTACATGTTTAATTTGTTTATATGACAATAATTAAATTCTGATGTACATTTCATTGTACATGTTCAACATTTATCATTCATTTGTTTATTTCTTAATTTTTGTGAATTAACAGCAATTATCAATTACTACAATACACTTTCATACCATTTACAAAACTGCCTTACTGTAGGGCACACTACGTATTGGTATTACCTATATTTGTATCCATACCACAAAATTAATTGAAAAGAGAATATTTTTGTAATACCTTTTTCATATTGAATACTATAACTTTTTAGATTTTTAGACATATTTAGGAGATGTTCATATCCACATGAAATTTTATCAGATGACTTGTGTAGCAGTTATATTTTTTATGAGCCTTTAAAGCATGCTTACAAAGTTTCTTTTGATGATATCTTTTTCATACTGGCCAATTTTACTTTTTGCTTTGACCTGCTTTAATTTGGAGGAAATATTTTTTAATAATTAATATAAAATAACACAGAAGCTTACTCTCTAGCTCATCTAGCCCCAAGCATCATGTCAGGCATTGTCATTTCTAATGTCTTCTAAACTGAGTAAATTAATTCCTAAAACAATTAAATGTCTCTAATCTGAGAAACAATATCGACATTAGAACGAAATCTTTTACTTATGATCATGATGATCCTCCACAAAGTAATACATGTATAAATAGAATCATACAAATAGTAGGCATGTTCTCAGATACCATCTACCATATAAAAAAAATCACATCTTGAAAAAATGATGCTGTTATGTGTTCCTCTCCTAGCTTCAAAATGTATCCAAAATCGAAGATGTGGAACATATTCTATCATAATCATTTGGCAATTAATGCAATTAGTGTCTCTTCCATGTCAGTTTGAACATAACAAACTAAATACAATGTATTAAATAAACAACTCTCCTAATGCTCAGGTTGGTTGTCATATTGTGCAACACAGTTAATATATGGGAAAAACATAGAACTTCTGTTGTCATACAAAACACTGTCAAACATTCAAACATACTATCCACACTGATCTGTGTCCACACTTGTTTATATGACAATAAAGATTATCTAATTATGTACAAATGTAAGGAAAATCACTTGTAATTTTATTTGATTTAATGTTAGACTGTCCAGTTCCAAGTTTTCTCCACCCTACAGTTACTTGGTACAGAGATGGTTTATTGCCAAACGATGATAGAATAGTATTGTCAAATACACAGGGAAAACAAGATGGTTCACTACAGATTTCACCGCCTGTTAAAAATTCGGACATATAAAAAAGAAGATGTGGTATGATTGCCAATGAGACAACTATCCACAAAAGACCAAAACAACACAGACATTAACAACTATAGGTCACCGTACGGCCTTCAACAATGAGCAAAGCCCATACCGCATAGTCAGCTATAAAAGGCCCCGATAAGACAATGTAAAACAATTCAAACGAGAAAACTAACGGCCTTATTTATGTAAAAAAAGTCATTATACTTGCTCTGCATTATGGAGTATTGGAAAAAAGTCATTTACAACTTTGGTCCGTGTAAGAGGCACTTAAGTCCATTACAGATAAAAAAAAAAATGGTACTACAGGACACCATATCTTTTGTACGAAGTAGCATTTGCACTAGTTATGTCTACACCTCTTATCATAGATATAAGAAGATGGCTCACACCGAACAGCAAGCTATAAAGGACCCCAAATGACTAGTGTAAAACCATTCAAACGGGAAAACTCACGGTCTAATTTGTATAAAAAAAAACGACAAACGACAAACACTTATTAACCACAACAACAAACGACAACCACTGAACACCAGGATCCTGACTTAGGACAGGTGCAAACAAATGCAGCAGGTTTTAACGTATTACTAGTAATAGGTACCCATGCATGTTTGAATAAATTGAAATACATCGGATACCATTACTCATCTGACCATCTTGTATGATTACAATGTTGATTACATAGATCACAACACATATAAAACACACAGATACAAATGAAGAACTTCCAGGGCCGTAACTACCTATGAGGCAGGGGAGGCAGTTTTTTCTACACCAAATTTTTTTTTTTAAGTAATAAAATGAAATATTGACAATATGTCCACGAAGAATTTGAATTTATAGTATAAACAACACAAGTTTACAGTTTTAACAGTGTTATCATGATACGTGATATATGTCATTTTCCGGATTTTTGATCGATAGTGAAACGTTTCAGTATTTGTTTGTTTGGTTTTTTTTTTTTTTTGTTCGTATGGCCGTCCGTCTGTTATTCAGTATTCGTACGAGAAAATTTTGAATAAAACATAACTGTTCACATTTATTTAGGGACTCGATTAAGCATAGGAAGTTCCCTTTGTATTTTGAATCTTTAATAATATCGGAAATTCGTTACCAGCTGAATCAGCAGTATGATTATTTTTTTTAACGTTTCCCGATCGTACGAGAACATTATTCTCAACGCCTTAGTAACACTCCCATTCGTTGTAGCATGGACTTTCTATACTAGTATACTATACATGTTTGTTCAGCTTTCAAAAATATTGAAATTCAAGGTCCTCGATAAAAAAAATATATCTTGCGTTCTATGATCTTGCTTTATATGTTTTTTTTTTAAACTTACCAGCTTGATTTCTAACAAAAAGATTTTTAAATACAAATAATATTTGTTTGCATAAAAATTGCTTCCAGGATCCAGCAATACTGATGTTTCTTAAAGAAAGGAAATCGAAGGAAAACGGGTCATTTTAGCTAGATTTTATTGATAAAAACATCCGTGGTCACAATGTATTTAATGTTAATAATTAAAGGCCAAAGTACGGCCTTCAAGACGGAGCATTGGCTCACCCCGAACAGCAATCTCAGCTTGTTTTTGCATAAAAATTGCTTCCAGTTTGAAGCAATACTGATGTTTCTTAAAGTAAGGAAATCGAATGAAAAGGGGTCCTGGTAAATCCAGAAAAGCGCTTCGGGCGCAAAAACTTATTAAACGTGTTGTTTTCCATTTTTTTAGCTATTTAATGAGAGGAAAAAATCGGCGGGGGATCCGCCCCAACCCCCTCTTTTAGGGGCCTCATTCGGCGGCCCCCAAACCCCTGCCTCCCCTGAATTCGAACCCTAGTTACGGCCCTGACTTTGTAAGTTTTTTTTCTTATATTGTTGTTGCCGGTTTGATAGACTATTCAAATACCACAAATGAGAATTGAGATCAATAGATAAATAATGAAAAGTTTGTTGAAAATATCATTTTATAAGTATCATAATAACATAACTTGTCAAAGGTATAAAACCAAGTTCAAACCATATGTAGGAAAAAATAACAAACGCGGCAAAAAATAAATTATGAAACTATTAACAAACGACCATGCAGCATAGGGTAATGTAGCAATATATACATAAATGTTCAAATTCTTCTCTAATTGAAAATTGTTTAAGCAAAACCAGCCTACACGAAAGGTGTAAAATCTTTAAATGTGGATAATGCAAGTTGTTTTGCTGTTTTTGTTTCAGAAAAAAATAGCACCTTTGTGGCCGTTTATTGGAACAGTGCTTGACATATTGGTTCTTGTTTTGATAATAATGTTTTGTAGAGACAACAAAAAGAAAACAGACCGGAAATCCTCTTGACATTGAACTTAGTCGATATTGAAAGAGGAGAAGAAAGGACAGTCAAGCTGAGACGGTAGCTCTCAAATCTACAAAGCCAATATAACATTGATCAATGGATCTATTCACATAACTGTATTCACATAACTGTTCTATTAGAATCATCAATAGAACAGCAATAAAGCCAATAATCATGCACCATCTTCATTCCTATACAAAGTTTGCTTCGTGATCTACATGTATTCAAAGTGCACAATAAAGATATACTATAGAACAGAAATGTATCTATATTGTTTTGTCATTTCTGTAGGCATTGGCTTATGTATGACACGGAAACACAACCAAAAGTCCATGAATATGGTTGACTTCAAATGATTTTTCTATCTTTTGACTAATTTTGATATTGTCAAAGTTGAAACCACTTTTCAGTCTTTTTCTACATGTTGGTAATTTTTTTGAAAAAAAAATTCAAAATATCGGATAAAACTCGACAATCATAGTCATTCACACAATGTTTGGTACAACTCCTTTGAGTGGTTTCAAAACGAACGACGTGCGCATTTAGTGATATCCACGGAGATGGAGGTCTATAAACAATCGAAACAGATATCAAACGACAGAAAATATCTGATTGATTGATTAATGTCCAGTGTCAAATATTTCACTGAAGCATGATTAGGACGAGAAAAATATTTGAAGGTCAAAAAAAGTAATTAAAGCCTACAAAGATTTTTTTTAATTTTGCAACAGTAAAAACAAAATATAATAAAATCTTGGAAATTCGATTAAACTGAGAAAAAAAAATGTGTTCCTTTTACAGAATTGACTATATTGACGAAAAAAAACTTTGTAAAGATCCTTGACCAAAATTAATTCCAAAGACTTGCCTCAGAAAATAAAATTCCTATATACCGTTATATATAAAGGTATATAGGATTTTTTTTTGTGAGACAAGTGCCTGTGGGAATACATGATTGAATATGGAAAATTGACCGCCGTATTGTACAACAAACTTTATACTAAATCAAAGCAACCATTTCACTGTCTAGTTCCGATAAGTGGTATATGGTACATGAATAAATATGGTGCTTGAACTTGATGGGCATTGGCAAAATGAAGGTCTGATGATGTCACTAGTCTAAGTTTCTCACCATAGGCGGATCCAGGGTCGTGGGAAAAAAATGGTTGATTATTTAGGGAATCACTAAAGCATGACTAGAGCGGCCCCCCTTTAGGTCAGTCAGCGCCCCCCTCTTTATGAAAAGTTCTGGATCCGCCACTGCTCACTAATGGATATTGAAACAAAGGCTATCCAGATTGGGAAGTCAAAATGCTATACCAAATATACATGTTAATAGTATAAATGTACATTATTGCGATGCTGATATTTTTTTTATTTTATTTTTTTGAAAAGGGGGGCGTACGCCCATCATGCTCTTACCTGGACCCGACCCTGCAAAATGCTATTGTTCTGCAAACGAAAAAATAAAATGAAACAAAATAATCCTCATTTAATTTTTCTAGTGTCTTTGCACCTTAAAAATCACAATAAAACAGAAGTTGGCGTATTTTTTTTTATATGGCTTTAAAAAGGTTAAAATTGTGTTTTGAACTTGAACAGATTTTACAATACTGTATTTAGGCTTCATGGTTCATTAGACAAAAATACCTCGCGGCTATTTCTTGGACACTATGATTTGGCGGAATAGTTCTATTGTTCTAATTTGTTAACACTTTTATCACGAGGGAATGAATTCATTTCGAATTACTAGTTTCACTGAAGTGGCTGTCGGAAAGTCCCTTGCTTAAGGTTCATCATAAGAAATTGAAAAATATGGCCGTGTTTACACCTCCAAAATTACTATGAGTACAGACAAACTGGTACATCCAGGAAAGTTTTGAGGCATGGCAGGAACTAGATATATAAAAGTTATATGAAGTCTACGTTTCAGAAAATTAAAAACTTACCTGGATTTTGATGTTCATTTTTTTCCAGTCTGCAGAAGATAGCAAAATAAACAAACACCCGAGTTTCATTTGATACGGTCCACTCAGTTACACAGTTTAAACCTGTTAAATCACCTATTGTTTACAGGTGTCTATTGTCCATCTATTGTCCATTTAAATCAATACTACTCACAACATTGATTATATGAGGGGAGCTTCTCAATCGTTTTCACTACTTAGTTAATTTTTGCACCTTCTGCAGGAACGAAAAAAAATGGATAGCAAAATCTAGAAAAGTTTATAATTTTCTGAAACATAAAATGCATTTAAAATTTATATATCTAGTTCCTGCCATACCTTAAAACTGTTGCAAGTGTATAGGTTAGTCTGTACTCAGAGTAAAATTTGGGGTGTAAATACGGCCATTTTAGCCAAAAGGCTATGATGAACCTTAAGGTAGGTGTTATTCTTTCTCTAGTAATGGTTTATGGACCCTTCTGTAGCCAGTTTAGAACGAACTTTTCAAACTGCAATAGTATCAAAACAACAATTTGTACATATATCAAGGAGACACTTCGTGCAAAGCATTATTATTTACTGTTTCACTTCATTTAATAGAAAAAGTGGACTTTGTGGCAAACAAGCTAAGATTTTTTAAAGAAAATCACCAGCCTTTAATACAGAGATTTTTGTTATAAAATTTTAAACGTAGATTAATGACTTGCTTTTCTATGACGTGCTAGTGTTTATTTTTTACAAAAAGTTCTTAACAACCTTTAAGTTGCTAAACAAATCGTGTTCAGTCACTTCTGTCGAGCACACCATAAAAGGTGTACTTGATTTGATCCATATTTTAATATTAATTTTCACCAATAACTTAAGTAATTAACTTGTTTTAAGGAAATCATTGCTAGTAATGCATGTATAATCCTCTATCTATCAAGTACCGAATTGCCTAATATGAGGATACAATGGGAAAGGCTGTGGATTTTCTATAAATTTTCCATATGTTTAGCTTTGAATCAACACAAGGGTACAAATCATGTTAAGGTTCATCATAACCTTTTGGCTAAAATGGCCGTATTTACACCCCAAATTTTACTCTGAGTACAGACTAACCTAAACACCTGCAACAGTTTTAAGGGATGGCAGGAACTAGATATATAAATTTTAAATGCATTTTATGTTTCAGAAAATTATAAACTTTTCTAGATTTTGCTATCCATTTTTTTTCGTTCCTGCAGAAGGTGCAAAAATTAACTAAGTAGTGAAAACGATTGAGAAGCTCCCTCATATAATCAATGTTGTGAGTAGTATTGATTTAAATGGACAATAGATGGACAATAGACACCTGTAAACAATAGGTTATTTAACAGGTTTAAACTGTGTAACTGAGTGGACCGTATCAAATGAAACTCGGGTGTTTGTTTATTTTGCTATCTTCTGCAGACTGGAAAAAAATGAACATCAAAACCCAGGTAAGTTTTTAATTTTCTGAAACGTAGACTTCATATAACTTTTATATATCTAGTTCCTGCCATGCCTTAAAACTTTCCTGGATGTACCAGTTTGTCTGTACTCATAGTAATTTTGGAGGTGTAAACACGGCCATATTTTTCAATTCCTTATGATGAACCTTAACAAATTAATGGTAATAGAAGTGTTGCACAAAATGAATGTCAAGTTTATTTTGGTGGCTGTTGAAAATGAGTTTATAAAAAGAAAATCCTGAAAGAAGATTTAACATTGAAATTTCATAATTCAGTAATCTGCTTTGAATTTGTTACACTATTATATGCAGCCTGGCGGATCAAGTAGACCCAGACAGCATGCATGTTTTTTTGTGTAAATCGATTTGAAATAACATGCCATAGACATCAATAGAAATGAAAAATAAAAATTCTATATAGTATTATGTAGTATAAAGCATATTCAATGCTTTACCAGCTCTATATGGTTTTTTATACAAGTGCAAACATTTTTTGGGGTTTGTAAAGTGGTATGATTTCGTCGTCTGCGTTGTTTGAAAATACATTGGTTTCCGGACAATAACTTTCTTTAAAGTGAATAAGATCTTTATCAAATTTTTTCAGAAGGTTCAATATTACAAAAGGAAGGTTTGGATTGATTTTGGGGATGATAGTCCCAACCGTTTCTGAATTAGGGGCCCAAAAGGGGCACAAAACAGCATTTTTCTATGTCAAATAATTTTGTGTTTAAGTGTATGGATTGAGTTTTAGGGTTGTTGCTCCAAGGGGGTTTCAAGAAGTTTGGGGGGGGGGGGATTTTTTGTTTACAATTTTTTTAAGGGATTCATTTTTTTTTTAAATTTTCAAATTTCGATTTTTAAAAAGTTTCAAAACGAAATCTTCAGTTGCACAGTATTGTGCATAAGATTTGTAAGATGTCAAAATCTTATATTATGTCAAAAATTTGATCACAATGGAAATTCAGACAGTATCAAGCTTGAATGTTGTGACCAAATTTGCCACAACTGTTCAGGGTTTGACCACTGCAATCATATCAGGCTGCACTCAGCAAAGCATTTTATTACCTGTACAGAGGGATAATCCTTCTAAAGAAGGATACAATGATTCTTCTATAGAGGAATATTTTTGTTTACACTAGATTTAAAGCAAAATAGGGCATATTGGCATTCTCTAGTTGTCCAATTTATTTCTTGATATTTAATGCATGACGTATAAAGAAGGGGGATGTAATTGTAAGCCAAAAAAGTGTCCCATGAAATTGTGTCCTCTAGAACATTATTTCACAGTTCATCTGTGAAATTTTGTTCATGGGACAGAATATCACATTTGTTAACTATAAAATCGTGTCCCCCTAAGTGAAAAATTGTCCCTAGTACTTGCACATAATTTCATGGATGTTTTATAAAAATATGTCACAAAAGACAATATTTCATAGTGTAGCTATTTTTTTCTGTCCCTAAAGAAGGGAAATAATTTAGCAATCATTGAAATGTTTTAATCAATTAGTTAAATCATAATTGAAATTTAAATAAAGACAACACAGATGTAAACAAAAATGGAAAGTGGTGAATATAAACAGCTATATGACTTTCTGTGTGATGATCAATACCCTCCAGAGTTTGAAAATAATGATAGAAGATCATTTAGAAGGAAGGTAAAGCAGTTTCAAATTAAAAGCAATGAAATATTTCGTTAATAGTGACAAACAAAAAGGTAAAACCTGCTACACAAAAGAACAAGTGGTCAGTATGCTGGAGTTTCTTATCGACAACATATTTGTTGAGTTTGGAGGTAGACTTTTTCAACAAACTGTCGGCATTCCTATGGGAACGAACTGCGCGCCTCTCCTTGCTGACCTCTTCTTGTTTTCATATGAATCGGAGTTCCTTCAGACACTTGTCAAAAACAAGAAGATCAAAGAAGCCAGGTTATTTAATTTCACTTTCAGATATATTGATGATGTTCTTTCCATTAACAATCCAAACTTTTCTGATTGGGTTCCATTAATATATCCACCAGAACTAGAAATTAAAGAGACAACAGACACGGCTTCATCCGCCTCATTTTTAGACTTATACCTCGAATTTGACATACACAGTCATCTTAGTACCAGAATCTATGACAAACGAGACGATTTTGATTTTGAAATTATCAATTTCCCCCACCTTAGTAGCAACATACCAACTTCACCTGCATATGGAATATACATTTCCCAACTTATTCGGTATTCAAGAGCTTGCAGCTCCTACTCAGACTTTGTAAAACGTCACCAGTGTCTGAGCAGAAAGTTGATGAACCAGGGGTATGTCAAAGAACGTCTCGTCCTTTTTCTAAAAAAGTTCATCGGAAGGTACCCAGAACTTGTTGATAAATATTCCGTATCAACTTCACAAATAATACACGATGGTCTTGAAGTATAGATTTTGCGTACTGACGTTGTTTATCATCTTAATTACGTGTTATATTATTCTTTTATTTGTCTTTATTAATATTACTTTTACTGTTGTCTGTTTTTAGTGATATCCTTTTGACGTAACTCTGTGCTTACGTATCCCATCATACTTTGAACGACAATATTATTTTATGATGTGACTCTGTACCTATGTATCTTGTCATACTTTGAATGACAAAATTATTTTATGATGTGACTCTGTACCTATGTATCTTGTCATACTTTGAATGACAAAATTATTTTATTCATTAATATTACTTTTACTGTTAAACAACTTTTTTTGTGATATCCATTTTACGTGATCTGTACTTATGTATCACGTCATACTTTGAACCACACTATTATTTTATTTATTATTATTACTTTAACTGCTAAGTCAGTGTTTGTTATATCTATTTTGCGTGACTGTATTTATGCATCCCGTCATACTTTGAACGACAAAATTATTTCATGTCTACCTGTGCGAATTTCAAACGCGCAATTTTACACCAGTACCCATACCCTCCTTCCTTGATGGGTGCATTTTACATTGACAAATATAATCGTATAATATAATCAAAATGAGGATGTTAATTTGATGTATGCCTTTTTGTGCTTCTTCGTTACATTTGTTGTTTTTATAGTGATTAAGATGATAACACAATGTTGACTGCTGTACCCCTATTTTTGACATTTTTACCTATTATGTCTGTTTGTTTTGTTCACGCATCGGTGACTATATAATGGAATTTGATGCGACTGTCATACAAGTGAGAGGTTTAGCTAGCTATAAAACCAGGTTCAATCCACCATTTTCTACATTTGAAAATGCCTGTACCAAGTCAGGAATATGACAGTTCTTGTCCATTCGTTTTTGATGCGTTTTGTTATATGATTTTGCCATGTGATTATGGACTTTCCGAATTGATTTTCCTCTGAGTTCAGTATTTTTGTGATTTTACTTTTTTTTTATATACATGTTGACAAAAAAAAACACAAGAGAAAACATTAAAACTTGTAATTCAAAGATGTTAAAACAGTTCATAGATTCCTGTTGTTTATTTAAAAACAAAAGTCAATTTAGTCTTATTATTTTTTGTTAAATATTTTTTTTGGTATTAGACAATATAAAAAAGATTGTGGTATGATTGCCAATGAAACAACTATCCACAAAAGACCAAAATGACACAAACATTTAACACAACTATAGGTCAGGCAAGACTTTTATGCAATATGGACATGATTTCATTATGAAAAAATGTCTAACGAAGGTCACAATAGAATCTCTTGTCAAGGGACACTTTTACATAGAAGGGGACAATATTTTATAACAAAATTATGTCCTGGACCAAATTTCATAGGTTATATCTGTGAAAATTTTGTCCATGGGACATCATTTCATGGGGGACACTATTTAATCCTACATAATTACATGTTAAAAAAAATTGGGCGTTGAATCTTTATGTTAATTTATATATATAGTGATTTGGTCCAGTTAAAAAAGGTCAAATTTTATTACCAGTAGGTCTAAAGTTGTCAAACTGAATTTTAGATCCCCTTAACACAGAATTGTCAATATTTTGAGTTAAAGCAGGTAGAAGTTTCTATAAATTTGGTATTATTTGTCTCACTAGTAGTACACTACACTGTAAAAATCTTTTTGAGATTCAGCTGGTGCGATTTTTTTTAATTTGAATTCATTGTCTCAAAGAAATGCACTACAAAATAACTGTGTTATCAGGCCCAAGAGATAGATCTACCATAAATCTAGATTCTGTACTTTAACAACTTTCCTGAATGGTTTGCTGGTTTCAATTTGTCAAATTTTTCAATATTTATACGGCTAAAATAAGCATTTTCAAGCAGTTAGTATTTTATAAGTGTGGTAAAGCCCTTTACCGTTAGGCGTCAAACAATAGTTTTTGGCTACCGTTAGTATCAAATTGTTAAATATTTTACAGGGATTCGTCAAAATATCATTATCTTGATGTATGTAAAATGTGATGAGCTATTAACATAAAATCTGTAGTCAATCACAATTATTTGATCACTAAATATGTTAAAAAAAGCACTATATGATGATCAGTACACCTTATTCCTTTTATATGCTACTATAAATTTTTCGTTATGATAGTAAGTGGTCAAAATATAAACCAATCGAGACTAAAACTACATGCAAGTTTACCATTGAAAAGTGAAAAAACTGGTCATCAGACCATACTGTCTTTCAAATTTTATATGTCAATATGGGCTGCAGCCTTAATCTACCAGTACTCAAATGATTCTCAGTATTACATGGCCCAAGACTATTTTAATGAGGCAATGCTTTTTGTACATTCTCTGTACATTTAAAGAACATTTAATATATATGATTTAGGGATAAAAAAAACTTAATCTTAGATGCATGATTTTTTTAATGGTTGTAAGTGGCTTTGAACTAGCTGTCAGATAACTGCAAGTACTCTCAGATCTGTTCCTAGTGTCTTTTTGTTGTCTGGATGTACAAGTACCTGGCCACGTCCACTTGTATTTTTGACCATCTGATGAGTTAAGCCTTTTTCAACTGATTTTTATAGTTCGTTCTTATGTTGTACTGTTATACCACTGTCCCAGGTTAGGGGGAGGGTTGGGATCCTGCTAACATGTTTAACCCCACCACATTATTTAAGTATGTGCCTGTCCCATTAGTCAGAAGCCTGTAATTCAATGTTTATGTGTTACATATTTGTTTTTCTTTTCATTTTTTATATAAATAAGGCTGTTAGTTTTCTCGTTTGAATTGTTTTACATTGTCTTATCGGGGCCTTTTATAGATGACTATACAATATGGGCCTTGCTCATTGTTGAAGGCCATACGGTGACCTATAGTTGTTAATGTCTGTGTCATTTTGTCTCTTGTTGACAGTTGTCTCATTGGCTATCATACCACATCTTCTTTTTTATATTCATAAACTTTTAATTGGTTGAAAAAAATTCATGTTTATATAAGGCTTTCCTGAATTGGGAAATCTCTATTTTCAGGCATAGGCTAATATAAATTTGACTTTAAAATGATTATGATAAATCTGATAAATGAAATGAGTGTTCAGATGCTTTAAATACTTTTGTAAAATATTCAAGAGCATTTAAAAAGTAAATTTTTAGGCCAAAATATTGACAAATGAAGATATTTGATTTGAACGTCAAAAATAAACATCAAAATGTCAACACTAAAATTACCCTAGTTTCTTTAATATATGTCTTATGGCCACGAAATTTAAATTTTTTTGAGTTGTGAGATTTTATTAAAAAGAAATGGGGGATTTTCCTGTTTTTCAGACTCAAAACTGCTCAAAAGCAGTGTTCATAAAATTTTGGTGACTTGTTTCTACCTATTAAAATAACCTCTTTAATTCTTTTTTTATTTTATAAATTTATAACATTGAGGACTTATGGAACTTTATTCTATAAAAAGCATCCAGCGTATCATGCACTCGTGGCAGTTAGCTCTTAATTACATGTATCTAACCATTGACAATTTGGAAACCTTTTCTCAAATAGTCTAACTTCAGAACTAAAGAAAAGTTTCTGATTGTCAATTTGGATATCTTCATATTACTTTGATTTAAGTATATTTATATTTCAATTTACTGTTAGTTGTGTCATAAATATAAGAATAATTTTATTTTGTATTACAGACGGATGGAGCCCAGATGAATATACAGTCCTAGACCTGAAGGAAGACAATTTCATCATAGTTGCCAGATAATGATGATGTAAGTATTTGCTCATTACAATTGTATTTGAAACTTTGTTAAAATTTGTAAGATAATAAAAAATAGTTTTCAAATTGGTTGGAGAAACAGCTTGAAAATTAGTTTTCAAATTAGTTGGAGAAACAGCTTGAAAAGTCATTACAAATTAGTCAAAAATCTCTTTTTCAAATTTATTCTTGAATGAAATATATTTTATAATTTATAAAATGTCATGTGATATAAACATGGAATTGTCCACACCGATACAGGTGAAATACGTAGAATAACAATTGTGGACACAGCAATAAAATCAGAAATATAATATATATAATGACCTTCATGAGCTCAGTGTAAAGTAAAGAAAAAGTAAAAATCAATTATTAAATAAATTTGCTCGATTAACCTTGAAGTTAAGACTACTAAAAATTTGCGTCTTTCGAGTGAACGCCCTAAATAAAATAATACTGTGTTCTTGACGACTTCCTAGCGGGATGATCGATAGAAAAGATATTTTACTATATAGTATGTTAATAAAATAATTTTTATACAGTAATACAATGCTTTATAGTAACATAATGTCTATAATATGTGGACCAATAACTTGAAATCTTACAAGTTCAATGAATACTTAGATAATTTCTACTCATTATACCCCAGCTTTGAAAAAAAGGGGGGTGTAGGTAATACGTAATACTGTTTTACCTCTGTCTGTCCATCCATTTAGTTCGTCCCATGAATATTTTTCGTCACATTTTTCTCAGGAACTACAATACAAGGATTTCTGAAATTTTTTGTAGGGTTTATATATATATTGGCTATATCGTGTGTTGCGTTTTAAGATTCATCACTCAACAACTTCCTGTTTACTGAACAATTGTATCATTTTACACTTTTACACCTGATAGCCAAGTTGAAAATGTCACTTTTTTCTTAGGAACTACAATACAAGAATTTTCTGAAATTTGGTTTCAGGGTTTATAAAAGTCAGCTATATTGTGTGATACGTTTTCAGATTCATCACTCAACAACTTCCTGTTTAACAAACATTTACATATTTTTACGGTGGGGGTATCATCAGTGACCAGTAGCTCACAGTTTCACTTGTTCTGTCATCTGTATTTATAATTTGCTATGTATAATTGATGCTCCTGTAGCACAGTTACTGTGTCTGAGTTTGCTTAATAAAGAAAAATAAGAATGTATTGTAATTGTAAATAAACAACTTGTCATAGAATTTAGGATTTGACATAAACCATGCTTTCACATTAATTTCTAAATTAATTTCAACAGCAAATAGTCTCTTAACAATGACAATTTGGAAACCTTTTCTCGTAGTCCTACTAAAATTATCTGAATGCAAGAGAAATTTTCTGATTGTAAATATTTTTTTAAAGTGATTTGAAAAATATGACATGATTAAGATTGTTTGAAATTCAGTTGATATTGAATCATTTTTGTTCAAAATGTATACATCAGATTGTTTTGGTTAGCCACCAACTTCTGATAATTTGACATGCACATTAATTTTAAAATACTGATTATATCAACTGATTGAAATATATATTTAAAATGAAAATAGTCAATGATATATAGTAAACAAAAAGGCAATTAACCAATAATGTAGCTGCCATTAAAGCCGCTTTTTTGTTGACATTTTGACTTTTGTAGAAAAAGTGAGACATAGCAATCCTACATTCCGTCGTTGATGGCGGCATCCACAAACATTCACTCTGTGGTAAAAGTTTTTGTCGAGCATGACATAGGGATAGTGATCCGGTGGGGACGGCATTAGCTATAACTTCTTAAAAGCTTTGTATTTTAGAAGGGGGAAGACCTGGATGTTTCATACTTTGTATATGGATCATGCTTCATATTATGAAGTTTTCGTCAGTCATATGTCTAATGTCCTTGACCTCATTTTCATGGTTCAGTGACTACTTTTTTGTAAATTCTCCATTATTATAAGTAATGAGATATCAGTAACTATATTTGGTATGTGCGTACCTTGCAAGGTCCTCATGCCCGTCAGACAGTTTTCACTTATAGTTAAGTTTTCCTGTTTTGGTCTGTTTTTCTCATACTTTATGCAATAGGTCTACTATATATTTGTTGTATGGAATGGGTGTAAGGTGTACCTGTCTAGCGGGCAGATGTCATCTGACCTTGACCTCATTTTCATGGTTCAGTGGTCAAAGTTTAGTATTTGAGTTTTGGCCTATTTATCTAATATTATATGCCAAAGGTCAACTAGTTGGTGTATGGTAATATTTTATGATTTATATGTCAGTCCTGCAGGTTTTATTTGACCATGACCTCAATTTCATGGTTCATTGCACAGTAATAAGTTTTTGTGTTTTGGTCTATTTTTCTTAAACTATAAGTAATAGTTCAACTATATTTGTTGTATGGAAGCATTGTTAGCTGTACATGTCTGCCTGGCATGGTTCATCTGACCTTGACCTCATTTTCATGGTTCAATGGTCTTTGTTTAGTTATCTTGGTTAATGTTAAGTTTATGTGACAGTTGAAATAAAACTTTATACTTAGGTCACTATCAACATAATATCAATGATTAGTAAAGAAGGCGAGACATTTCAGTGTGTGGACTCTTGATTTTCCTCAGCTGTTGTGTTGTTTCGCAAGATGTTGCTTAGATATTTGGAATATAATATCGTACAGTTTGTACACTTTTGTGACTACTATTGCATAACCAAATACTTTTCCATGCAATAGTTATCTCCCCGAACAATGTTTCTCTTGTTATTTCGAAATCATTGCAACTGTGAAACCGACAAACTTATTTTTCCAATTTGCTCATTATATCCTCAGGATGTTTCGTTTAATTTTGACCAAAGCTGTATAAAGATTCTATATGAGAGTTATTTCCCTTTTTGCATTTGATATAAGTGAAATGTATTTGTAACTGGAAAACCATAAGTGATAGAGGCCTAGGGTCATTTGATTTTAGATCCTTGGTCCATAAAAATGAATATGAGGTCAAGGTCAAAGGTCAAGGTCATGTTCAGAATTTTGATTTTTAGCTTTAACTTTCAGAAATCTCAATTATAAGATATCAACAAAACATTTTTAAGAATTATTAGTTGGGACATGTCCTAATACGTAAATTTGAGTTGATAGGGTACAGTCATTTAATGAGAGTTTTCTCCCCTATAATATCTAAAATTACAGGTATGGTTATATAACTCATTTATCATATATAATTAAAACATAGGGTCTTTTGATTTGAGACCCTTGTTTCGGACCTTCTTACGTTCTATAATTTGACCTTTGCTTTTTATAACTCATGTGTATACATAATAAAGTCATGGGACTTTTTGCATTAGCTTGTAATCCATTTATCCTTGAAAAAAACAACTGTAAGTGACCTTTTCTAAACTGGAAGTATAACTATTTTTTTCACTTAATGTAAAGTATACAGAACCATATATTTTTGAAATCAGTGTCAAGTAAACTATCAAACAATACCGGAAGTGACATTTTTCAAATTAAAAATAATCTCCCTTCTTTTATATTTTTTTTGTATAGAAACCATATATTTTTGGAATCGGGGTACAATAAACTGGAATCGACATTCATAATCAAATTTTAATATTTTAAAATTATCCTTATTTGTGGAAAGACCTTCAATTGTTCTCTCAATAATTGGTTTTTAATTTTCTTTATATTTTCTATAGCCTATAGAAAATATATAGTATAGGTAACTTCAAAGATTTGAAAGTGATGTATGTTTATCTATTTCATTTTATATGTTTTGATGTTTATCTGTTTCATTTTATATGTTTTCATATTTATGGTGTTTTTTTCTTTCCATTTTCTATAGGTTACTTCAAATAATTGAAAGTGAAGTATGGTAATCTATTTCATTTTATGTTTTAGATTACGTTCAGGATCAGACAGTGAGGTAAGTTTTGATAGGATTGTGTGCATGTTTGTATGCCTTTTGTCCAAATTTCCTCTAGGTGGCGTCAACGGATTAGACAGACAGGTATGTTAAGATAAGATAGTGTGCATGTTTGTATGCCTTTTTGTCCAAATTTTCTCTAGGTGGTGTCCCAAGGATTGTAACAGCAGGTATGTTAAGATAAGATTGTGTGCATTTTTGAATGTCTTTTTGTCCAAAATTTCTCTAGGTGGTGACAAAGGATCAGACGGACAGGTATGTTAAGATAAGATTGTGTGCATGTTTGTATGTCTTTTTGTCCAAATTTCCTCTAGGTGGCGTCAAAGGATCAGAAGGACAGGTATGTTAAGATCGGATTGTGTGCATGTTTGTATGTCTTTTTGTCCAAGTTTCCTCTAGGTGGTGTCAAAGGATCCAACGGAAAGGTATGTTAAGATAAGATTGTGTGTTTGTATGTCTTTTTGTCCAAGTTTTCTCTAGGTGCCATCAAAGGATCCAACGGAAAGGTATGTTAAGATAAGATTGTGTTTTTGTATGCATTTTTGTCCAAATTTTCTCTAGGTGGCGTCAAAGGATCCAACGAAAAGGTATGTTAAGATAAGATTGTGTGTTTGTATGCCTTTTGTCCATATTTCCTCTAGGTGCCGTCAAAGGATCCAAGGGAAAGGTATGTTAAGATAAGATTGTGTTTTTATATGCCTTTTTCTCCAAATTTCCTCTAGGTGGCGTCAAAGGATCCAAGGGAAAGGTATGTTAAGATAAGATGTGTTTTTGTATGTATTTTTGTCCAAGTTTCCTCTAGGTGCTGTCAAAGGATCCAACGGAAAGGTATGTTAAGATAAGATTGTGTTTTTGTATGTATTTTTGTCCAAGTTTCCTCTAGGTGCTGTCAAAGGATCCAAGGGAAAGGTATGTTAAGATAAGATTGTGTGTTTTGTATGTATTTTTGTCCAAGTTTCCTCTAGGTGCCGTCAAAGGATCCAAGGGAAAGGTATGTTAAGATAAGATTGTGTTTTTGTATGTATTTTTGTCCAAGTTTCCTCTAGGTGGCGTCAAAGGATCCAAGGGAAAGGTATGTTAAGATAAGATTGTGTTTTTGTATGTATTTTTGTCCAAGTTTCCTCTAGGTGCTGTCAAAGGATCCAAGAGAAAGGTATGTTAAGATAAGATTGTGTTTTTGTATGTATTTTTGTCCAAGTTTCCTCTAGGTGCCGTCAAAGGATCCAACGGAAAGGTATGTTAAGATAAGATTGTGTTTTTGTATGTATTTTTGTCCAAGTTTCCTCTAGGTGAAGTCAAAGGATCCAAGGGAAAGGTATGTTAAGATAAGATGGTGTTTTTGTATGCCTTTTTCTCCAAATTTCCTCTAGGTGGCGTCAAAGAACCAAGGGAAAGGTATGTTAAGATAAGATCGTGTTTTTGTATGCCTTTTTCTCCAAATTTCCTCTAGGTGGCGTCAAAGGATCCAAGGGAAAGGTATGTTAAGATAAGATTGTGTTTTTGTATGTATTTTTGTCCAAGTTTCCTCTAGGTGCCGTCAAAGGATCCAATGGAAAGGTATGTTAAGATAAGATTGTGTTTTTGTATGTATTTTTGTCCAAGTTTCCTCTAGGCGCCGTCAAAGGATCCAACGGAAAGGTATGTTAAGATAAGATTGTGTTTTTGTATGCCTTTTTGTCCAAGTTTCTTCTAGGTGCCGTCAAAGGATCCAGCGGAAAGGTATGTTAAGATAAGATTGTGTGTTTGTATGTATTTTTGTCCAAGTTTCCTCTAGGCGCCGTCAAAGGATCCAAGGGAAAGGTATGTTAAGATAAGATTGTGTTTTTGTATGCCTTTTTCTCCAAATTTCCTCTAGGCGCCGTCAAAGGATCCATGGAAAGGTATGTTAAGATAAATTGTGTTTTTGTATGTATTTTTGTCCAAGTTTCCTCTAGGTGCTGTCAAAGGATCCAACGGAAAGGTATGTTAAGATAAGATTGTTTTTTGTATTTTTTGTCCATATTTCCTCTAGGTGCCGTCAAAGGATCCAACGAAAAAGGTATGTTAAGATAAGATTGTGTGTTTGTATGTATTTTTGTCCAAGTTTCCTCTAGGTGCCGTCAAAGGATCCAAGGAAAGGTATGTTAAGATAAGATTGTGTTTTTATATGCCTTTTTCTCCTAATTTCCTCTAGGTGGCGTCAAAGGATCCAAGGGAAAGGTATGTTAAGATAAGATTGTGTTTTTGTATGTATTTTTGTCCAAGTTTCCTCTAGGTGCTGTCAAAGGATTCAACGGAAAGGAGTTATAAATGGTTTTAGTATTTGTCCAGTTCCTAGTGCGTCAAGGATCCAAGGAAAGGTATTAAGATGATTGTTTTTGTATGTATTTTTGTCCAAGTTTCCTCTAGGTGCGTCAAAGGATCCAACGTAAAGGTATGTTAAGATAAGATTGTGTTTTTGTATGTATTTTTGTCCAAGTTTCCTCTAGGTGCTGTCAAAGGATCCAATGGAAAGGTATGTTAAGATAAGATTGTGTTTTTGTATGTATTTTTGTCCAAGTTTCCTCTAGGTGCCGTCAAAGGATCCAACGGAAAGGTATGTTAAGATAAGATTGTGTGTTTTGTATGCATATTTGTCCAAGTTTCCTCTAGGTGTGCCGTCAAAGGATCCAAGGAAAGGTATGTTAAGATAAGATTGTGTGTTTGTATGTATTTTTGTCCAAGTTTCCTCTAGGTGTCGTCAAAGGATCCAACGGAAAGGTATGTTAAGATAAGATTGTGTTTTTGTATGTATTTTTGTCCAAGTTTCCTCTAGGTGCCGTCAAAGGATCCAACGGAAAGGTATGTTAAGATAAGATTGTGTTTTGTATGTATTTTTGTTCAAGTTTCCTCTAGGTGACGTAAAAGAATCCAAGGGAAAGGTATGTTAAGATAAGATTGTGTTTTTTGTATCCTTTTTTCCAATTTCCTATAGGTGGGTCAAAGGATCCAAGGGAAAGGTATGTTAAGATAAGATTGTGTTTTTGTATGTATTTTTGTCCAAGTTTCCTCTTGGTGCCGTCAAAGGATCCAACGGAAAGGTATGTTAAGATAAGATTGTGTTTTTGTATGTATTTTTGTCCAAGTTTTCTCTAGGTGCCGTCAAAGGATCCAAGGAAAGGTATGTTAAGATAAGATTGTGTTTTTGTATGCCTTTTTCTCCAAATTTCCTCTAGGTGCCGTCAAAGGATCCAAGGGAAAGGTATGTTAAGATAAGATTGTGTTTTTTATATGCCTTTTTCTCCAAATTTCCTCTAGTGGCGTCAAAGGATCCAAGGGAAAGGTATGTTAAGATAAGATTGTGTTTTTGTATGTATTTTTGTCCAAGTTTCCTCTAGGTGCCGTCAAAGGATCCAAGGGAAAGGTATGTTAAGATAAGATTGTGTGTTTGTATGTATTTTTGTCCAAGTTTCCTCTAGGTGCCGTCAAAGGATCCAAGGGAAAGGTATGTTAAGATAAGATTGTGTTTTTGTATGTATTTTTGTCCAAGTTTCCTCTAGGTGCCGTCAAAGGATCAGACAGCAGGTATGTTAAGATAAGATTGTGTGTTTGTATGCCTTTTTCTCTAAATTTCCTCTAGGTGACGTCAAAGGATCAGACAGCAGGTATGTTAAGATAAGATTGTGTGTTTGTATGCCTTTCTTCCAAATTTTCTTTAGGTGGCGTCAAAGGATCAGAGAGCAGGTATGTTCGGATAAGATTGTGTGTATGTTTGTATGCCTTTTTGTCCAAATTTCCTCTAGATGGTGTCAAAGGATCAGACAGCAGGTATGTTAAGATAAGATTGTGTGCATGTTTGTATGCCTTTTGCCCTAGTTTCTTCTAGGTGGCGTCCAGGATGGTGTTTTTTTCTTTCTTTTTTCTATAGGTGTATGGTGTTTTTTCCCGGTTGACTTGTTGTCCACAAGGTTAAGTATATATTTTTTTTTCAATTTACTAAATGTTGTATCATAAATATTAAGATGATTTAAGTTTGTATTACAGATGGATGAGCACAGATGAAAGTTCAGTCCTACACCTGGAGAAAGATGGTTTCATTTTAGTTACCAGATAATGATGATGTAAGTATTTGGTCATAACAATTGTATTTAAACTATTTTAAAAAAAAAATTAGGTAATAAAAATCAGTTTTTCCTTTGAAAGTCTACTTGAAATTTTATTACAAAATTGTCGTTAATTTCTTGTTCAAATTTATTCTCTGATGAAATATAATTCTAAAAGAATTAGTATTGTATTTGTAAATAGACTGATCCCCCCCAATTTAGGATTTGAAATAAAACAGGCATCACATTAATTTCTAATTTAATTATTACAACAAATAGACTTAATATTGACAATTTGGATATTTATTTACATATTTATTTACATTTTAATTGGGAAAATATGACTTTGTATAGATTGTTTGTTCAAAATGTATTCATCAGATTGTTTTGGTTAGCCACCACATTCTGATAATTATCTGCATGCATTAATTTCAGAATTAATGATGTGATCATAATAAACAGTCTTCATAATACTGATTAAAAGATAAAATGAAAATGGTTAATGAATTACAGGCAAAAAGAGCAAAGACACAGAAAATTGCGCAATTGACACAGATCTGGATAAGAAGCTTAAAGGAATGTCCAAGTTTCAGTCGAGATGGCAGATGAGTAGCAACTCCATGGAAGATGTTTACTTAGATCTTCAACCAAGTCCGAGGCTTTGCCATGTAAGCAATCAAGCAGCAAGGATAGCAGCTGGAATAAAGATTAATTATTACATTGATCTTCAAACAAGTCTGAGGCTTTGTCATGAAAGAAATAATGCAAGTATATTCAAGCCAATTAATTCTGTACATTATCAGGAAAAATGTGATAAAATCTATAAGGATTACATATAAGGCAACACACATTTTTGTTATTTTGCACATTTACAACAAACAAAAATAGATGTTTATTAGTTTGATAAATGTTTTTCCGGTAGACGAATAAAATTTTATATCATTAAAAGTAAATCCTGATAGAACTTTTCACTTCAAGGGAGACTAGTACAATAAACAGCAAGAATATTTCTTTCATCGGGAGATAACTCACTATTACGCAATCAGAATACAGAATAGATTAATAAAAATTTAGGCTGGCAATTAAACAAACTTGTAAAATATATAATTTGTGTCAATTTTAATTCCTTTTTAGGTTATAAAACAGTGCCAATGTTTTCATGAAGGGGAGTAAGACTTGTGGTATAATTTATCTTAAATACAAGTAAGTATATAATTCCTCTATTTAAACAAATTTTATCTTCACAAAATAAGTTTACAGGGAAAAAACGTGCACTAGGCTTAAAGTTGCAATTTGAGGTCAAATGGTTTTTTTTTGTTGACTAAAGGTTCTAAAATTTTGATTGATCACACTGATGTCATTGTAAAGACTTGTGTGCAGGCTTTGGCTAAACCACCAAATGAAGTACCAAAAACTTACAATTGTTCACAAAATAAGACGCAGAAAATGGCTCCATTGATGCAGGTCAGGATATGAAGCTTGAAGGAATATATGTCTTTTTCATTTATATTGACCAACAGCAGTCTTATAAATATAATCTAATTGATAATTTTAGTTTTTGTTCCAGTAGCCGGCCAGTCCCAAGTTTCAGTCAAGATGGCAGATGGGTAGCAACTCCATGGAAGATGAATTAGATCTTCAACCGAGTCCAAGGATTTGCCATGTAAGCAATCAAGCAGCAAGAATAGCAGCTGGAATGAAGATTAATTATTGCATTGATCTTCAACCAAGTCCGAGGCTTTGTCATGAAAGAAATAATGCAAGTATATTCCAGCCAATTAATTCTGTACATTGTCTGGCAAAATGTGATAAAGTCTATATGAATTATCTATAAGGCAACGCACATTTTTGTTATTTTGCACATTTACAACGCAAAAAAAAAAGATATTTATCAGTTTGATAAATGTTTTCCGGGACATGAATAAAATTTTATACCATGAAAAGTATATCCTGATAGCATTTTTACTTCAAGGAAGACTAGTACAATAAACAGCAAGAATGTTTCTTTCAGTGGGAGATAACTCACTATTACGCAATCAGAATACAGTATAGATTAATAAAAATTTAGGCTGGCAATTTAACAAATTTGTAAAATATATAATTTGTGTCAATTTTAATTCCTTTTTAGGTTATAAAACAGTGCCAATGTTTTCATGAAGGGGAGTAAGACTTGTGGTATAAGATATCTTAAATACAAGTATGTATATAATTCCTCTATTTAAACATATTCTATCATCATATAATAAGTTTACAGGGAAAAAATGTGCACTAGGCTTAAAGTTGTAAGAGGTCAAATGGTTTTTTTTGTTGACTAAAGGTTCTAAAATTTTGAATTGATCACACTGATGTCATTGTAAAGACTTGTATGCAGGCTTTGCCTAAACCACCAAATGAAGTACATTTATTTTTGTACCAAAAAAATTACAATTGTTCACCAAATAAGACGCTGAAAATGACTCCATTGATGCAGGTCAGGATATGAAGCTTGAAGGAATGTCTATTTCATTTATATTGACCAACAGTAGTCTTATATATATAATCTAATTTATAATTTTAGTTTATGTTCCAGTAGCCGGCCAGTCTCAAGTTTCAGTCAAGATGGCAGATGGGTAGCAACTCCATGCAAGATGAATTTCTTCAACCAAGTACAAGGATTTGACATGTAAGCAATCAAGCAGCAAGGATAGCAGCAGGAATGAAGATTAATTATTACATTGATCTTCAACCAAGTCTGAGGCTTTGTCATGAAAGAAATAATGCAAGTATATTCAAGCCTATTAATTCTGTACATTTTTAGGAAAAATGTGATAAAGTTTATACTCAGAGTTTATAAGGATTATTTATAAGACAACACACATTTTTGTTATTTTGCACATTTACATCACACAAAAAAAGATATTTATCAGTTTGATAAATGTTTTTCCGGTACATGAATAAAATTTTATACCATGAAAAGTAAATCCTGATATAATTTTGATCTCAAGGGAGACTAGTAAAATAAACAGCAAGAATGTTAAAAAAATCTTTCAGTGAGAGATAACTCACTATTACGCAATCAGAATACTAAATAGAGTAATAAAAATTTAGGCTGGCAATTTAACAAATTTGTAAAATATATAATTTGTGTCAATTTTAATTCCTTTTTAGGTTATAAAACAGTGCCAATGTTTTCATGAAGGGGAGTAAGACTTGTGGTATAATATATCTTAAATACAAGTACGTATATAATTCCTCTATTTATTTATTTTTTATCATCATAAAATAAGTTAACAGGGAAAAAATGTGCACTAGGCTTAAAGTTGTAAGAGGTCAAATGTTTTTTGTTGTTGACTATAAAAGGTTCTAAAATTTTGAATTGATCACACTGATGTCATTGTAAAGACTTGTATGCAATCTTTGGCTAAACTAGAAATACAATTGTTCACCAAATAAGATGCTGAAAATGGCTCTATTGCTGCAGGTCAGGATAGGAAGCTTGAAGAAATGTCTATTTCATTTATATTGACCAACAGCAGTCTTATAAATATAATCTAATTTATAATTTTAGTTTATGTTCCGGTAGCCTGCCAGTCTCAAGTTTCAGTCAAGATGGCAGATGGGTAGCAACTCCATGGAAGATGAATTGGATCTTCAACCAAGTCCAAGGATTTGCCAGGCAATGAAGCAGCAAGGATAGCAGCAGGAATGAAGATTAATAATTACATTGATCTTCAACCAAGTCTGAGGCTTTGTCATGAAAGAAATAATGCAAGTATATTTAAGCCAATTAATTCTGTACATTTTCAGGAAAAATGTGATAAAGTTTATAAGGATTATCTATAAGGCAACACACAGTTTTGTTATTTTGCACATTTACAACACAACAAAAAAGATATTTATCAGTTTGATAAATGTTTTTCCGGTACACGAATAAAATTTTATACCATGAAAAGTAAATCCTGATAGAATTTTGATCTCAAGGGAGACTAGTACAATAAACAGCAAGAATGTTTCTTTCAGTGGGAGATAACTCACTATTATGCAATCAGAATACAGAATACAGAATACAGAATAAATTGATAAAAATTTAGGCTGGCAATTTAACAAATTTGTATAATATATAATTTGTGTCAATTTTAATTCTTTTTTAGGTTTTAAAACAGTGCCAATGTTTTCATGAAGGGGAGTAAGACTTGTGGTATAATATATCTTAAATACATGTACGTATATATGGATGATCTATAAGGCAACTCTCAGTTTTGTAATTTTGCACATTTACAATTAAAGTACAACACTCAAAAAAAGATATTTTATCAGTGTGTTAAGTATCTTAATATACAAGTCTGTATATAATTCCTTTATTTAAACATATTTATCAACATAAATTAAGTTTACAGGGGAAAAAAACATGCACTAGGCTTAAAGGTGTAAGAGTTCAATTCTTTTTTTCATGTTGGCTGAAGGTTCTAAAAATTTGAACTGATTACACTGATGTCATCGCAACGACTAATGTATGCAGACTTTGGCTAAACCACGAAATAAAGTACCAACAAAAATACAATTGTTCCTCAATCTAAAATGAATTAGTGCCCAAGAAAATAAGGAAATCCACAATCATATACAAACCATATTCCAACATTGATTTTATATTTTGTGAGAACTTTTGATTTACTAAACATTTTACTTTTCAGGCTTTTAGTATGGATAGAGTTTTAGAATGATTATTGGAGTGGACTTTTGAGGTAGGAAAGAACCATTACATACATTTATGAACTTAAGAACCGCTCAAAAATTATGACATCAAATAACCATGGAATTTATTTTAAATTTCAAGCAGAAGAATTAATGCAAATGTCATAATTAAAAATAGTTCCAATTTCAAATAATAGCCTGTTATTTGTTTATTACAGATCACGTAAGTTCCCTTAAATTTTGTTAAGCCTGTGACATTTAAGACAAAAGCTAGACTTGTGGGTTTCATAGAAGTCTAAGGGTGAAGTAGGGTTGGCTGTTTTTTTTTTATTAGACACAGGAAAGTCGAGGGTCTGGGATAAGACGGAAAGCCATCATGCTTGGTCAAATTGTTTTCCATCATGTGTAGTTGACCATAATGTACCACCATTTTAATTTGACAATTTTGAAAGAAGTTATGAGAAGTCTTTCACAATTTTAAGTACCGGTATTGTGATCATAAGAAAACTTCTGAACACAACTCCTGATCGAGACTCTCTTTACAGAAAGCTCCTGTATGTAATTGGATTGTTTTCCCATGTATAGTTATAAAAACAAGGTATGATTGCTAATGAGTCAACTATCCACCAAAGTTCAAACGAAGTCGATTGAAGCAATTATTGTCACATTGATGTGTTCTCTGCATCTTCTTTCACCTTGATATGTTATATATCACCTATTTTTATATAATCTACTTAAGTATACCCACAGTGATTCTTTTTTTACTATTTTCAATGACTAAGCATTTTATTTTTCAGGTTAGCATTACAGCTTGTCTGTGCAGATTGATGTTGGAAATTGCTATATGAGTTGACTTTTAAAAGTAAGAAAGAACTATTTTATAGATTTATAAAATTTTCTAGTTAAGATCATGTAAATTCCCATGATTTTTATAATGTTTTTACAATTTAATGTTTTTTGGAATGACATGTCAAGTTTTAGGAAGGGAAAAATTATTTTTTTGAAACGTTTCTCTGCTTTAATTTTATAATTTTTTAAGCCATTGGCCCTTATGGACGTTAAGTGCTTTTCAATAAAGAAATAAAGTTATTCCCAGTTTGCTATTTGTTGCCTATTTCAGTTTCTTAAAATATGACAGAAAATTGAAAAGTATAATTCTTTTTCAGATAATAATTACTGTGGCTGAAGGATATAAATGTGTGATTATTTCTCCATACTCCTTAATTAGAGATGTTGTGAAGGTTCTTAGCATGTTGACAGCTGGGCACTCTCTCTTCACAAGACATCAGATTTAAAATCCCCGTTCTGACAGGACATGACTGCCAATCTGTATATCCTGCCTGAGTATCCTGCACTACCAAACAGATGTCTTACTTTTAGATGTATTTTACTGCCAGTCTGAAGAAGACCAAGAGTGACTATATTTCCTTTTGGGGTCTTTCTAACTCTACCAAACAGTTTCCAATATGAACAGTTCATATATATCTTGCATTAACAAGAGAAAGAATGTAGTTGGTAAATTCTAAAATAAATAATGTAAAGATTCTCCATTTTCAACAAGAGTGGAAGTTTTAATCAAGGTTAATGTATTGTGTTTTGAATTTTCACTCAACTTTCTTTTTCTCTCTTCCATTAAATGCTATTGATTTTTATTACTTGTTGCTCTACATATAAAATGGTTCTTATCAAGTTAACACATTGGTTAAGAATGGAGAATCTAAAAAAAGGTTTCTTTAATGTTGACCAATATAACTTAAGTATAGCAAATTAAATGACTAAATATCAAGTCTATTGCTACAGGTACCTGACTCAGTTGTAATTGATCATAAGTCTAACAGGGTCAAGGGGAGGTAACCCCTCATACATGAAATTTCTTTAGTGTTGACCAATATAGATTAGACATTCTCTTCATTTGTTAGTATTTTATTAGTAAAGTGACTACGGTTGTTTTATGGTGAGGTTCATTTTTCTGTTAACCTATTAACAATATCGTGAAGTCCATGGTTTAAGTTTCTAAAACATCAATAACCATGTCATTTAACCTTCATGGAATTTTGTGAAAAATTAAAAGCAGAAGCATATTTTTCTTTTCAAAGAAAGTGTCAAAAGCAAAACTTGGAATTGAATTTTTTGTATCTCACTAATAAATTGACAGCTTAAAATCCTTCCTAGAATGTTATAAAATGAGAACATAATTATCTTTTTGATTAAGAAAAAAAAAATTGTTTCATTTTTATTTCTTCTTTCCATATTGTATTGGTAAATTGGTGGACAAAACACATTTCTTTTATAAGCACCCCCCCCCCCCTCCCCCAATACCCTCTTTTATTTTATTTTCATTTTATTTAATGCATAAAATAACAAGCCCCCTATTAATATACGGTGAAATGGGATAAAATCAACTTGGTTATCAGAATTTGTGATTATCTCCCCTTATTTAAAAGAACTTATGCTATTGTAGGAATTTTACTGGAAATATTTCATTGTAAAGGAGGGCCTTCAATACAATTTGAAGTAATAAGCTGAAATCTAAAAGTAGATGGCTATTTGACATGCGGACATACTAACTTACTGCCTTTACATCATGATGTCTGGGGGTAAATAGAGCAAAATCTTGCATTCTCACAATCTCATGGCGATCCATCTTTCAAATTACATTTTTTTATGTATGAAATTAAGGAAGTTCGCTTGTCATGTTTTGGGATATTTGTCAGATGTTAAGAATTCTCTGGTTTTATTCATTTGAATGTCTTAAAAACATTTGCCCATTGACCCCCATTTTTCTATTTATAAATCTTTTACATGTATAATAAGCCATCTGTAAAAGTCTGATTAAATTTTAATTATTTTTGTGAATGATAAAGCTATGATAAGTCAAGAGAGAATATTTTTCCCGCCAAAATTTCAATGGTTTATATCTTGGAAACAAGCACATTGACCTTTAAACTATTTTTGCTCTTTCACCTATCAATATAAACTATAGTGTTTTGAAAAGTTCATTATTTTGAAACTGAGAAGCAAACTACTTTCCCTTAAAAAAAAACCATTAACAGCTATGATAAAATCTTTAAATTTCAGACTTTTCATATAATTTTGTTTTGCTCATACATCGGTGACAAACATATATAAATAGAATTATCAAATCATCAGCCTCAAGTCTTTAAATAGGCCTAAATCAAACTTGATTCATCAAACATCTTGTTTTAAACTTAGCAGAACAATTAATATGCTGGTCAATGCCCCATGTCCTCTGCAAATTGGATAACTGTAAAGAAAGTCCTTAAATAATAAACAATTGTTTCTTTGATCCAAAAAATTGAATATAAGGGGTAGGGGTATACAATAATCAACTAATGCAAAGGTTGTCTGATTTGATTTCAGTAAATGTCAATAAATTGGCTATCATTTTTATGATTGAAAAATAAGGGTAGATAATTTTGACATAGTAAAATCCTGACTGCAAAAGTAATAGTTTGGTATAAAAATTTCCATATTTTTTTCCTTGAAAACATTGCTAGGTTTATTTTGAATAATGAATTTACAAAAAAGTTATTGTTAATTGGAAAATGAATGAGAGGTTTCCTGATGTTGATGTTAACTTGATCTTTTGAGGAACATTTTTATGCATTTGGTTCTTACATAACCTCAATAAGTTAATTCATAGTTTCCAATTTCTGTTAAAATTAATTGCATAAATTTACTTGAGGTAAAAAAATAACAGCATTTTAGACATATTTCTTGTTCATTTGGGTCTTTTAAAGGCTATCTCTTTATAATCTTTAAACCCCTAAAAAATATTTGCTATTTAATTCGTAATTATCTGATATAGGGGATAATATCTATTTATTTGTCCATCATTATCTCCAATTCAAATCTCCAATATTTAATCCCTAAAGTGCATGCCTCGGGTATATATATATGTAAAGTTTGGTTACATTAAAACAGAATTTAAGGTTTCAGCAACACCCGAGGGATTGCTGCAGTAATTTAATAAGATAAACAAGTTTTGGTTCTTACGGCACCCTCATCAGGATTAAAACTGCAGAAGAGCACAAAATTCCCAAGTGATAATGTGTTCTTCACAATTTGTCACCATAAGAAGAAATTACAAATAGAGAGTGATTGAAGGTATGACAGTAAACTGGATTAAGAATGTTAAATAAAATATGTTTTTGCAAATTTGGACGACAATTAATTGCAATTATGTACCATTTCAACAATAGAAGTAGTATAGACTTGCAAATCCATGCCATTACAACACTGGAAGTAGTATGGTTGTCTGAGCGAAGCCAATTGGAAGTACGTACCTCTTAGTGAAGCTAATTGGGAGCACACCCTCTGTCTTGTTGCGAAGCTGATTGGAAGCAGTACATATATACCTCTGTCTGCTAAAGCTAATTAGAAGCAGTACCTCTGGCATAGCGGTCCCAATTAGAAGCATGTAACTCTGAGGGAAGCCAATTGGAAGCATGTACCTCTGCAAAATTTGATTAAAAATTATTCAACAAATTTTATTTAACATTCTTTTTAAAGTTTACTTTCATACCAACTCTCATTTTCTATTTATAATTACTCCCTTGTTGACATTGTGACATGCAAATTATCACTTCACCATTTAGAAGATCATTCTAATAAATTACTACAACACACGCTCAGGTATTGTTATAAGGGTAAAATATTTTATTAATTTTAGTTTATGCACCTTTAAATGATAACTTAACTTTCTGTAACTTTTTGACAGCTAAGGTTCCTCAAGATCTATAGAAAGAAGTTTGCTGTCAAGGGCATATGATACAGTAACAGGGGAGGTAATGATGTCGCTAATGTCTAATATTACTTTTAGCCATGTCAAATAGTTACATATCAGGAAAAGACCCATTTTTTGACTGATTTAACATGAAAATGAATTCATTGACCCCTTTCTTTTTAAAATTACAATAGGCTTGAATATGTTTAAAGATTATTTGTGCCAATTTAAAGAAACCACCAATGGAATTGTTCTAAATAAGATAAATATACAGCTAATAATGATGTTCTTTTCTTACTAAAAACATGTATAAAGATCATTTGTGCCTATTTGAAGAAATCACCAATGATATATTTTAAATTAAATAAATATGCATCCAAAAATGATGAGTTTTTTTACTGAAATCGTGACAATGTGTTGTTACACAAATTTAACTCACAACACACTTAATATGTAGAGATGATATTCCAGGTTTTTTTTAATAACAAAACTCCCCTTGTGTTTATCTTTTATGACATAAAAGTTCAGTATGTCTTTCCATTAGATGGAAATATCCAAGAAACCGAAATGTCTAGTAAATGTCTAATATTTGACTGCTCAACTATTAAAGTAGCACATGAAGGTACATGTATTATTACATATTTGAATTGACTAGGTGAATAAATAGCTTGTAAGCAAATTTTGGGTTTTTTTATTTTCAATAAATTTATTTAAATGTAAAATACAATAAATTACTTTTTGTTTAGATTAAATTGTCAGAGGATGGGGTAGAATCGTCAGTTCTTAAGTTAATGAATTCACAGACTTTGCAATCATATCAGTTTGTTATTTAATATTTGTGGTCTTGGAAAATCCTTGAAATAAAATAATTACTCATGGCACCAAATAGATTTTACTAGAAATTATTTTGTTATGTAGTAGTTTAAAGTGAAAATGGAAACTCTTAATATTTCTTTTAACAATTTTAAATTATAAACCTCATATATACTTAAAAAAATTGTTTTTAATAAATGAAGACAAAAGTTGACAATTTTCAGTTTAAATTCAATTTGCAGATTTGACATGATAAATTCATTATTTTTATTAATGTTCCCTAGTAAGCTAAAATCTTGCAAAAGCAAGAGACAAAAAGTGTACCAACAGTGAAAGGATTAATAAGTTTAGAATGAATTCAAAGTTTTCCAATGTATATAGCTGACAAAAAGAGGATTTTTATTTTCAGTCTTCGGGTCATGTATAAAAAATAGATTTCCAGAAAGTTGGCTTCTGAGGCTTGAAGTTTTTTTCTTTACACTTTTGAACATCAACCAAAAAGATACACTAGTTTTTGTGTTTACAAACAGTGCAAAAAGTTTTGCTATTTCAGTTATTGTTTGGATATTAAATACTCTTTTACTTTGATAGAAACAAATCATCAATATCTCAAAACGGACATCATAAGGACTCCCCGGTGAGAATGTGGGGCCCTACAGTTTTCACTTTGTTCGTCTGTCTACAATTTTTGTAAATACAAAATCTCCCAAAAAAGATAGGTAAATTAAAGTTATCTTTACCATTCTGGGGTTATGCCCCTTTACATATGAAAAAATTCCTGAATGTTTTGTTTCTGTTCTCTTAATTTAAGTTTGTCTTAACTAAATTTAATGAAATGTATATATTATGCTTATTACCACTAAACACAGTTTAAGTTCAAATTTTGACAGCTTCACTTTTACAGTTCTGGAGTTATGTCCCTTTATAACGTAATATGCTAGCGGGGGCATTCATCTGTGTCCCTATGGGCGCATTGACCCCATTTATTTTTAATATAGTGGAAGCAGATTAGATAATTAAATTTTGCTTGTGTTTCATAGAATTATGGTTGGAAATATTTTGAAAACCTTCACTTTCTACCCAGAGTGTCAAGTTTATTTTTATATACTTTTACATGATCATGTATTTTGTTTTGAATAGTTCTCCTTCATTATAGTGTCCAAAGTATACCTCTTGAGACAGTTGTTCCAATCAAATAGTTTCAAAACATTTTTCCACTACATATTGATTTATCTCGTTTTAAATACAATTTACAAGTATTTCATTAATTGTCATTATAACTTTATGTGTATATGTTTATGTCTATGAGTTGTATTCATGTTTATTGTATGTAATAATTCCCTAGGCATAAAAGTATAACAGGAATTGATTGTCTTCTTGCATATGTGTAATACATGTACATGTAGGCGTAGGAATTTTAGCACCAAAAAATTTGAGTTGTAAAGTGACATCTTTATGTTTTTTAGTTCTAGCTTGAACTTTGAACATTGTATTTTTAGGGATGTTGAAAGAACATAGATTTGCATAATTTTGTATTTTGATATTAAATTAGTTTTTATGTAGGTGGAATGGCTATTATATATACACACATTATCATATTTCGACTTTTGTACCAAAAATGTTATAGTTGTAGTTCTAATGACAAGATTTCTTTTATACTTACATATTTACAAACAAAACAAAACAATATACGTCCGAGTATGTCTCGTGAGACGACTTGTCGCATTGGGTCGGAGCATATATGACCGTTTCCGGACCCTTAGGTCGGACCCAGGTTTCCAGTTTATCCCAATATTGGGTTTGTTTGGTTGTTCCTGGCTGGCGAGGTCGTTCATGATCGAGTTATTCATTTGTTCAGATATTCAGTTTACATTCATGTCAACCATATTATATCTCTTGTTCATACAAGTTTACTTTTTCTAGCTAAGTTGTACCTAATAGTATATTTCAAGGTTTTTTTGTTATTAGGAGTAATTGTGGTGATTGCTTTTTTCTTATGTTTATATATAAAGACACATGTATGTAATTATTTAATAAATTCCGTTGTCTACTATGCTTGCTGGGCTATAGGCAACACTATATATATTGCCTTATAATAGATATGAGCGTATAGGGTATACATATAGTCAAATGCAAAAGGTTGACATGATATTATTTCTCTAGTACTGATACAAGTTATTGAATTCATATTGTATAATGTATGTTTATATTGATAATTTGTCTTATTAAACGGCAGCTCACAATATGCTGTATTTGAGCTAGTCAACAAACATAATTTTGTGTTGTGTTTTTCTTTAAGGAGTTAAGTTACATGTATTTAGTGGAAGAAGACTAAAAGATCTTATGTCCTTCAAGCTGTCTGAGTTATTAATAAAAATAAGATGTGGTATGATTGCAATTAAGGCTCAACTCTCCACAAGACACCAAATGACACTAAAATAAACAACCATAGGTCAAGGTACGACCTTCAACAATGAGCAAAACCCATACTGAATAGTCAGCTATAAAAGGCCAAGAAATGACAAATTTAAAACAATTCAAACATTTGTTTTGTTGAGCCTATATATTTGAGGGAAAGAAGTTGAGGTAATATTGTATAAATTTTATATATAAGTATGTCTGAACCAGTGACGACTCTACAATAGATTTTATCCATCAGATCACCAGAAGTGATGGTGATACAAGGCTGACAAGACATTCTGTATATATAATTCCTCTAAACATCTGGTGAGCCGTTTATTTAGCAGGGTTTAAGAACATGCGTTGTTCAACCTGCTCAAGTCAAATGCGTTTTGTTGAAATATACTTTTTTTTGTAAGTTTAACAAGAAATGGCCTAGTTATCGATAAAATATGGGTTTCCATGATAATACTGCAGTGCTTGACCAAATCTATTGAAGTGAAGTTAGTATAAAAAAGTTGTTGTATGATTGCCAATCATACAACTCTCCACAAGAGACAAAATGACAGAAATTCACAACTATAGGTCACTGTACGGCCTTCAATATTGAGTAAAGGCCATACCACATAGACAGCTATAAAAGGCCATGAAATGACAAACGAAAAACAATTCAAACAAGAAAACTAATGGCCTAATTTATTTACAAGAACGGAAAGCAAATATGTAACACATCAACAAACAACAACCACTGAATACCAGGCTCCTGACTTAGGATAGGCACATACATACTGAATGTGGCTGGGTAAATAAACAACAGCTTTGCTCATTGTTGAAGGCCATACGGTGACCTATAGATGTTAATGTCTGTGTCATTTTGGTCTTTTGTGGATAGTGGTCTCATTGGCAATCATACCACATCTTCTATACCTGGTTTCCATGAAGTTAAACTTAAGGTAAAATATTCAGAAAGCTGTGAAAATTGCAAAATTTGGTTGAACAGATAAGGATATTTAATTGGTGGTCTGACACCTTTAGAATTCTATGTTTTGTTTTAATCAGGTCAAAATACTACAAATTTCACATACAAAATAACTTCTTTTTTGTCACATCACAATAAAAGTGACAAAGGAATGACCCCTTAAATGGACATCTATGAGAAAACCATGCAGATGGTGCTCCATGCAAAGTTGTTTGATTTTGATAAAACTTTGCTGACATGTTCAGGTTGACCTTATATGAAAGTCATGCAAGTTTGAAGCCCTTACACTGATGGTAACCATGGCAACGATAGAGATTTAGGGTATTTCCGAGTTTATTTATAGATGCATATACTGAAATGCATAGATTTCATAGATTTCTCAAATAAAAATAAATACTATAAAACTTCTGAGTGTTTAAATACTTTAATAGCACAGATAGGATGTGTATGAAGTAAAAATCACATAATTTTATTAAACATAATGATATATATAGAAAATAAGGGCGTGGCAAAACACATAAAGTGATAAAAAATATGGCCTTTTCATCAAATCACACTAAAACACACTACAGCCCAAAAGTCGCTTTAATTTACCCTAAATGTCAGACATACATTGCATTTTCTTTGGTTCAAAATATGTTGAAGGGATTTCGGTTGCAAATTAATTTTATAGATTTTATTGATCATTTAGATAGCCTCCCCCTTTTTTTTTGTGTATTTTCGCAATAAATTTAGGAAAGTCTCATATTTCAATTAAACCAAGCATTCAAAAATAAATACTTGAATTATACAGATTGTATTATGCAAAATAGGTAATTCAAATAGAAAATTCAAAGTGAAATAGATTTTTGTGTCATAAACAATAGTAAGCATCAGGCTTAAAAAAGGGGGGAGCTGCCAAAAACAAATTTTTGTTGGTATTTTTTTTATTACACATTCCTTCAGTACACTTGTCCTTATTACTTTAAAGAGTAAAATCCTTTCATTTCTTCCTAGTAATCCTATCTTATTTATTGCAGCTTGCTAATTACTAAAGTTTTATTCTGGTTACTCAAAAATGATATGAAATTTAATGTCAAGTTCATCATATTGAAAAATCTTAAGTATTGACATTCATAATATGTGTTCTACAGGTAAACAAAGTTAAGAAAGTTGCAACCTTTTACTTGCATGCTGGTAACAATATAAGTCATTTTGATCATGAGTACCTGAGACAGTGATGATAAAATCTGAATTTCTATTGTACAAAGGGAGATAATCCAATAAAAATGTCGTTTTTAAAACCTTAAAATTGCATGTACATATTTATTTAAACTAACATAAGCTTCATCAATTTAATAAAATATAAACATATCTCTATTTGGTTATCTGGTGAGAAAGATAATAGTGCATTTGACCATATACTATTGGTTTGCTTTGGTTGTAGTACTTTCTAAAATTCTCCTCGAGAAATGTCTAAATTTATAAATTCCTTTTAGCATTGATATATTTTTAAATATTTCAATCTGTTTAAATGATCATAAATGTTGTTTTTTTTTATAGCATTAGTATTATATTTAACAATCAATGAAGATGATACAATAACACAAAATGATGCTTAAATGCAAGAATAAGATTACATGTACTATAAACATACAAAGTAACATAAAAGTTAATTCAAATTGACTTAGCAGCACAAGACAATTGTTGCATTATGTATGGAATTTAGGGACATATTAAATTGTTTCCATACTATCTGAAAAAATTTTACATACATGTAACTACATGAACTACGAAAGGTAATTTACTAATAATTCAATCAATAAAACTAGTTAGTCAATCTAAGTAACAATTTCTGACAAATGAAAATATTTTAATATTTATCAAATGGGCAAGTACAACCGTAATCTTCTTGATTGTCTTCAATATTGATGACCTTTTTATACAGAAGTAATTTTAGACTTCTTCTTTGCTGATGAGAAAGCCATTCTGATGGTGAGACAGTGAGAACACTCTAAGTCCTTGCAAATGTCTCTCTCTTCTCATTTGTGTTGCAACTGTGTGTTGACTTGGTTGTTGTTAAGACTTCGGCAAGATTCACATTGCTGTTTCTTTCTTTTTTTCAAAGCATACCTATGAGTTCCATTTCAATTTGTTTTTATTTGAGCTTGCAATTTGTTCACACCAACAGGAAAAATCAATGACAGATCAGAGCCATATTCAAGTATTCGTAATCAGTCTTGTTTCATGAACTCTAGTTATTTTTGGATCACCAAATGTCTGTAAAAAATAATAAGAAAACAATTGTTATCCATTAAATGATTGAAATTTCCTAAAAAGAAATTAATTATTAACTCGGTCTTAGTGTAAATGTGTTTCGATTATCACAACTCTGACATTCCAGTACATAGAATAAGAAATAAAGTATACTAGCTAAAAATGGACCTAAATTTGATTTTTTTTTATTCCAAGCTGCAGCAAACTTAATTTTAATGAAGTTAAATTTGCAGATTTCATCTTTATTTAATTAATGACATTATGACAGCACAAAAATAGGGAGATGAGTATTGATTACAAATGAGACAAATATCCACAAAAGATCAAATGAAATGAATGTAAGTCCCCTGTACAACCTTCAACAATGAGATTTAAACAGCTCAAGTACTTTTTATTACAACGCAGAGATTGCACCTTAATGAGGTTGGTGGTGTTGGGGGGGGAGGCTAGTATAGACACTACATTCAAACTTAATCCACATGATACAGTTCAAAATTTGATTGTGGTAAAAGAACTTATGATTTTAAAATTGGACTTGTGCCAATATCCAAATTCTAAAGTCTAAAAGACATGATTAGATTTCTCATATCAAAGAACCCCATATATTCCATTTTTAATGAATTTATACAAAGTTTAAGTTAATCTGAATCAACTTGAAAACTGAGCCCAAATTATAAATCTAAACATGCTAAGTGCATGATAACATTTAGCATAGAAAAAAACACCTTTAATAATATTTTAATAAACTAACAAAGCATGTTTTGCCCCTTTGATCTTTTTTTCAATTTGAAAACAAATATTAAAAATCTAAACATATTTATAAAAAGCTTTTAACCCAAAAAAGTACTTTTAAACAAGAGTGCACACGCTGAAATGTCTCGCCTTCCTACTAATCATTGCTATTATAATGATAGACCTAACTATAAAGCTTTATTACAACTGTCACTTAACCTCAACATTAACCAAAGAAAAGGAAACATTGATCAATGAACCATGAAAATGAGGTCAAGGTCAGATGAACCATGCCAGGCAGACATGTACAGCTAACATTTCTTCAATACAACAAATACAGTTGACGTATTGCTTATAAATTAAAAAAACAGACCAAATCACAAACACTTAATACTTATTAATGGACCATGAAAATGAGGTCAAATAAAACCTGTGTAACAGACATATAGATCATAAAATATTTCCATACACCAAATATAGTTGACTAATGCATAAAGTATTAGAAAAATAGACCAAAACTCAAAAACTTAACTTTGACCACTGAATCATGAAAATGAGGTCAAGGTCAGATGACACCTGTCAGCTAGACATGTACACCTTACAATCATTCCATACAACAAATATAGTAGACCTATTGCATATAGAATAAGAAACACAGATCAAAACACAAAAACTTAACTATAACCACTGAACCATGAAAATGAGGTCAAGGTCAGATGACACCTGCCAGTTGGACATGTACACCTTACAGTCCTTCCATACACAGAATATACTAGCCCTATTGCTTATAGTATCTGAGATATGGACTTGACCGCCAAAACTTAACCTTGTTCACTGACCATGAAATGAGGTCGAGGTCAAGTGAAAACTGTATGATGGGCATGAGTACCTTGCAAGGTACGCACATACCAAATATAGTTATCCAATTACTTATAATAAGAGAGAATTTAACATTACAAAAATTCTTAACTTTTTTTTCAAGTGGTCTCTGAACCATGAAAATGAGGTCAAGGACATTGGACATGTGACCGACGGAAAGTTCGTAACATGATGCATATATATGCAAAGTATGGAGCATCCAGGTATTCTACCCTCTAAAATATAAAGCTTTTAAGAAGTTAGCTAACGCTGCCGGCGCCATAGCCACGCCACCGCCGGATCACTATCCCTATGTCAAGCTTTCTACAACAAAAATTGCAGGCTCGACAAAAAAATCAAACTAACTTTAGTTCTGAATCCCTTATACCTTGATGTGGTTCAATTTAAAGATTTTAAGACATGCCCGAAATAAGAAAAAATATGACTATAATGCACTGTTTAATTTTGCATAATATCAAAGAACACCAATTATTCCATTGTTTTATCAAATCAAGTTTAACTTTATTTAGATTTTAACATATTTTATTTGCTCAAAGCAAAAAAGGATTAGACACAAGTAAAACATACCTAAAGTTTAACTTTGGACGCTTTTGACCCTAGCTGATATGGATAATTTAAAAACAAGCCAAAACATTTGAAATTGGTAAAACAATAAGCATTGAAAACAAATATATAATTCATTTTACAGCTAAATTCCTAAGGCATGCAAATCTAAGACTTCGGTTAGCTTGCATGGTTTGTTTGTATATTGTACAATTGCAATTGGCATAACGTCTAATCAAATTTAAAAGTACTCTACAAGAAGATATCAACATTAATTACAAAGCTTGAATTAATATTTATACAACGGAGCAAGCAAACCTTCCAAAGTTTTACTCTACATTTAGTAGGAAAAAAGCTGTAATAATGCTCAAAGTGCTTTTTCAAAAATGAAAAATACAAATGTAGTCTTCGGGTTTACAATATATATATGCATGTATACTATAAATGAGGATCTGTCAAGCTGACAAGAACACATATATTTTTTTCTAGGTTTAATTCTTATAAAAAAAAAACAATTTCAATTTGATGAGTAATGAAAATTTTGTTGTGTAAATTGTACTGATATGGCCCTTAATTGATCATAAAATAAGAATTTGAGTGTTCTGTTTGTTATTTTTACTTTTTGTTTACCAGATTCAACTTTTCAAAATTGAAGGGTTAATCTTATTTACTGAACATTTATCATGTTTTTACAATAATAAATGTAACTGGTCAATTTCAAATTTCTAAATATGATTATATTTCACAAATAATGCCACAACACAGGTCTTATTTGCTGTCTATTTAGTAGTCTCTTGTTATGACTTGTCTGATTCATATTTTTATCAATTATATCATATATGATCTCCTATCATATCTGCTTTCATTTTCACATTTTTTTTTGGTGCTTTTCCATCTTCAACATTAACCTGTTGATTAGAAATAAAATATTGTATATGTGTGCATTTGCATAATCAGTACAGTGAGTTACATCTACATGTACATTGTACATTGAGTTGGCTTTATAAAATAATGCATTGGATCATTGAAAAAAAAAAGGTTTGTAGATAAGATAATTTATCTGTGTAAATGTCATAAATACTACGATATCAATCACATCATCAAGTAATTCATTTCTTCAGTATTGTTATTTTGAATTTGTTTTATCTGAGTAATCTGTAATGTTATAATCTCATGTTGCCCCTTCTGTGCCCTTTAATTTGGAATACATTTGTAAGCATATTCTATTCTGATTCTATTTTATTAACTGATAGAAGTAAATACATGTACAAGTTCTCTTTCCATGTTTATAACTGTGATACATGACCTTCAATTAGGAAACATAAAGAAAAAGTCTCACAGTAACAAATATTTAGAGAGAAAAAAACAAAGCTCATAGTCTGTAAAACATCAAGGCTCTGTGTTGAAGGCCGTACATTGACCTATAATGGTTTACTTTTATAAATTGTTATTTGGATGAATAGGCACTCATACCACATCTTCCTATATCTATCTACTGAATGTTTTCTATTTCAATGGGTTATATTTAAAAACAGGGATTTGAAGCAACCATTAATTTTGAATTAGGAGAAAAAGCCTGAGTCAACGGACTCTTTAATATTGACAATTTGGAAAACAAACTCAGGGCGAACTTTGTAATCAAATATATATTTTATCATGATTATTATAGATTTCTTGAGAGAAGGAAAAAAGTCTTTCTCTTAAAATTAAGAAGGCAAACACATCAATCTTTTAGTTTCAAAAGAATTCTGAATCATTATAAATGTATGTCAATGAAAATTAAATCAGTGTTTGCTTCAAGAAAATTATGAAAATACCCCCCCCCCCCCCCCCTTTCTTTTCTCTCCAAAGACAAATGGTCAATGCTCTTCTTCCTATATTTATGAGTTGATGTGATGTTTCTACAGTAGGTCTTTTTATGGTGTCAAATTGCTTTTTCTAACCAAAAGAAATAAATAACAAACTTACCAGAACCAAATGTAACTGAACGTTTTGCCTTCGAATTTCCGTTGCTAGATTTGCAAGGGTCATGAAAGGATGACAGCAACTCATTTTGTCTTCTTGTCCAATGCAATCCAACTCCTGTCCATGTTTGCAGCATATGCATTTAAAATTATGTTATGTGAGTCTGAAACCTAGACATGATAGTGATAGTCTAGCCTCATAAGTCATGTTTAGACTATCTGATCAGGATCAGACTTATCCCAATGGCAGTAGGAATGTCTTAGCCACATGGTTTACTATGTCTTTGTTACACTCTTTCAATGAAAATAAGTTTTTGGCTACACCATTTTCATAAAAAATACCATTATTTTCTATCCTTCTGCACATTTGTTGATTTCCCTCCTTCTGTTATTGACATTAAATCTACCTTTTATTGTGAAGAGTTTTACAAAGGGAGATAATTTTAGGTATATTTTTCAGTTTTTCATCTTTTATTCAAATAAGCTTATATCAATTTGCAACGAAAATCCCGTTAAGGAATAGTAGTTTGTAGTGAACCATAACGTTTAACAAGATATTGTTTCAATTTGAGTGACTTTTGAGGTTTTATGGACAGTTTCAGTAAAGGCTGAATTCAAATTTTAGAAAAACACATTTATGTCAATAAAAATAAAAACAAAAATAAAGGTTGAAATAAGATCAAAATTACAGTTTATTTTAGTAGAAAGTCTGAATTTTAAGGTAAAACTATTTTTTTTGTCATATAATACTTTGAACTATTCAATAAAAAAAAAACCAAAATGTCCATTTTCAACAACATTTTTCAGCAAATTTGGTACTAAAATAGAATTGCCCTGTATTCACATATTTTGAGATAAATTGTCATTTTTTATACATAGAACTATTAGATGTACTTAATACTTTACTAGGAACCCAAAATCAGCTGAAAATTCCACAACCCCTTTCATAATTTTTTTTTGATTTTGCATGGTTTTCTTGTAGACATCCATTTAAATATGCATTATTTGTGTTGTAATGCCAGTTTTGATCAAAGTTTCAATAATTTGGTCTTTAGATTTTGTTGGAAAGACCTTTTGCTTTTGTTCTGATAAATTATTATTCTTTTTCTTGCACAGTATTATTGTTTCACAAGATGTTGCTTAGATTTTGATATATGATATCGATCAGTTTATATGCTTTTAAAACTGAAACTGTTTAACCAAACTCCTTTTCTTTAATCCATGAACACTGTTTTTCTTTTGTTCACTACTCTGTTGCAACCATAAACCAGATGCTCCGCAGGGTGCAGCTTTATATGACCGCAGAGGTCGAACCCTGAACAGTTGGGGCAAGTATGGACACAACATTTAAGCTTGATATAGCTCTGAATTTGGATTGTGATTAAATAGTAGACAACTTTCGAGTTTGATGCATTTCCGTCAAAAACTCTGGTTTTAGTGAACGTCATTTGTGCGTTTAGGGGCGTCGTCATTTCCCTTCCAATGTTGAGCGAGTGGTTGGAAAACTATAATTCCATATTGTACGAATTATTCGGCAAATTGAATTCTCAAAATTGACAATCAACCCTGCTGTCATTAGGGAATTGTCAGTAAGTACCTACAGAGCAACCATTATTTCTAGTTTATTCTGCACAATGACGATCACTAAGCACTTGATGAACGTAAATAGTGCAGGGATACAGGCGACCCCTCTATCTGGTAAATGACGTCATAAAGGCGTGCATAATTGACAAGTTTTTTTCTGGTGACGGATGAACTCGAAAGTGGTCTGTTGACACAACATAGGTTTCTGACACAGAATGAATGTGGTCTAAGAATTTAAACTTAAAAACTTAAAAATTTTAAATTGGACATTTACCTATTATGGTCCAATATCCAAAATCTAAATACATGATTAGTATCAGCATATCATAGAACCCCAAGAATTCAATTTTTTATGAAATTAAATAATGTTAAATCTTAGACCCTTTAGACCTCAATGTGGACCAATTTGATAACCCGGCCCAAATATTAAAAATCTAAATTCATGGTTAGATTCAGCATATTAAAGAACCCCATATATTCAATTTTTGTTGAAATCAAACAAAGTTTAATTTTTGACCCTCTGGACCTTAATGTAGACCCATTTGAAAACGGGACAATACTGTGCAATTGAATATTTCTTGCTATTGCGCAAATTCTGTGCAATTGAAAATTTGTTGCTATTGCGCAATATTGTGCAATTAAATATTTCTTGCTATTGTGCAATACCGTGCAATTGAAGATTTCTTGCTATTGCACAATACTGTGCAATTGAAGATTTCTTGCTACTACGCAATACAGTGCAATTGAAAATTTCTTGCTATTGCACAATACTGTGCAATTGAAGATTTCTTGTTATTGGGGAATACTGTGCAGTTGAAAATTTCTTGCTATTCCACAATAGTTAATTAATAATTTTGGACCCCGATTTGGACGAACTTGAAAACTGGGCCCATAATCAAAAATCTAAGTACATGTTTATATTCAGCATATCAAAGAACCCTAAGAATTCATTTTTTGTTAAAATCAAGCTAAGTTTAATTTTGGACCCTTTGGTTCTTAATGTAAACCAATTTGAAAACAAGACCAAAATTAAGAATCTGAATACACGGTTAGATTTGGCATATCAAAGAACCCAAATAATTCATTTTTTGATGAAATCAAACAAAGTTTAATTTTGGACCCTTTTGGCCCTAATTCATTGGGACCAAAACTCCCCAAATCAATCCAAACCTTCCTTTTGTGGTCATAAACCTTGTGTTAAAATTTCATAGCTTCTATTAACTTAATATACTAAAGTTATTATGCAAAAACCAAGACAAATGCTTACTTGGGACCTGTTTTTGGCCCCTAATTCCTAAACTGTTGGGACTAAAACTCCCAAAATCAATCCCAACCTTCCTTTTGTGGTCATAACCTTATGTTAAAATTTCATAAATTTCTGTTCATTTATACTAAAGTTATTGTGCGAAAACCAAGAAAAATGCTTTTTTGGGCATTTTTGGCCCCCAATTCCTAAACTGTTGAGACCAAAACACCCAAAATCAATCCCAACCTTTGTTTTATGGTCATAAACCTTGTGTTTAAATTTCATAGATTTCTATTTACTTTTCTTAAAGTTAGAGTCTGAAAACCAAATGTCTTAGGACAACGACGCCAACGTGATACCAATATACGACCAAAAAAATTTCAATTTTTGCAGTCCTATAAAAATTACAACAAATTTATTTTACCAAATAGTTATAACTTCAGGATAAGGATGACCATTTTAACCAAAGCAATTTGGATACCATAAGTAATAGAGACTAGGGTCTTTAGATTTAAGGTCTATAGTCCAAAAAAAGAAAATTAGGTCAAGGTCATATTCTGAATTTTGACTTTGGCTTATTTTCACTTCTTTGCTTAAACCGTATAAGATATCAACAACATATTTATAACAAATTGTTAGTTACAACATGTCATTTATTTTGGTTAAAAGGGTATGCTGACATTTAATAAAAGTTTTCAACCCTCTTATAATTAGAATTATGCGTAAACTTATATAAATCATTTACCATACAGTAGTTGTTGTTTGTTTATGTAGTTCATACATGTTTCTCATTTCTCTTTTTGTCGAGCCTGCTCGACAAAGGGATAGTGATAGGGCAGTGGTGGCAGTGGCGTTAGCTCACTTTTTAAAAGCTTTATATTTTAGAAGGTGGAAGACCTGGATGCTTCATACTTTGTATATAGATGCCTCATGTTACGAAGTCTCCGTCAGTCACTTGTCCAGTGTCCTTGACCTCATTTTCATGGTTCAGTGACTACTTCAAAAAAAAAGATAAGATTTTTTGTAATGTTAAATTCTCTTTTATTATAAGTAATAGGATAACTATATTTGGTATGTGCCTGTCAGATAGTTTTCACTTGATCTTGACCTAATTTCATGGATCAGTCAACAAGGTTAAGTTCTCAAGTCCATATCTCAGATACTATTGGGAACAGGTCTAGTATATTCAATGTATGGAAGGACTGTAAGGTGTACATGTCTAGCTGGCAGGTGTAATCTGACCTTGACCTCATTTTCATGGTTCAGTGGTCAAAGTTAAATTTTTGAGTTTTGGTCTTTTTTTCTAGTACTATATGCAATAGGTTAACTATATTTGTTGTATGGAAATATTTTATGATCTATGTCAGTCGAACATGTTTTATTTGACCTTGACCTCATTTTCATGGTTTCTTTGCTCAGTGTTAACTTTATGTGTTTTGGTCTGTTTTTCTTAAACTATAAGCAGTAATTTAACTATTTTTGTTGTATGGAAGAATTGTTAGCTGTATACATCTGCCTGGCATGGTTCATCTTTCCTTGAACTCATTTTCATGGTTCATTGGTCAAGGTTAAGTTTTCTTGGATAATGTTAAGTTTATGTGACAGTTGTAATAAAGCTTTATATTTAGGACTAGCAATACAAAACCAATGATTTGTAAAGAAGGCGAGACATTTCAGTGTGTGCACTCTTGTTATATAGATTAGACCGTTGGTTTTCCTGTTTGAATGGTTTTACATTACTAATTTTTGGGGCCTTTTATAGCTTGTTGTTCGGTGTGAACCAAGGCTCTGTGATGAAGGCTATACATTTTGTACCTTGATCTATAATGGTTTACTTTTATAAATTGTTATTTGGATGGAGAGTTGTCTCATTGGCACTCATACCACATCTTCCTATATCTATATATTAGAGACCTAGGGTATTTTGATTAAATTCTTTGGTTATATATGACATTGAAATTAAGGTCAAGGTCATATGTAAATTTGACTTTCTAGATTTTGACCTTTGCTTTAAATTCACATTATAGAGCCATAGGACATTGTGCATAAGGTTACAAGCCCTTTGACCTTGACAAAGCAAACCAGAAGTGACATTGTGTACTTATTTCATGTTTAAAGTATTGACAAGTGTGAACAAATCTCATTTGTACAGGTAATAAGCCAGGTGTAAAGATGTTAACAAAATTAATGTGAAACAAGTGTACATTACATTTAACTACATTGTGTTCGGTGTGAATGTAGGATTAAAAAGTGTCACCAATGAAATGATGTCCCATGGACAAAATTTCATGGATACAAACAAATTGCATAAGAATGATGGATAGGCTGCCTGTTAAATTTCTTAAGAGGCCACATAAATTTTTGACCAAAGTTTGATTTTACTTGCCATGTGATGTGGATTCATTGAAATCTTCTACGGCTAATACACAAGCGAGAAGGATCACCAATTAAACCTATAAAAGTTGAGTTTTATATAAATGGTAAAATAGTTCATAAGGAGAAAATTATAATTTGAAGTTTACAGATACATGTAGATCTTGGATACAAAACAGTGGCGGATCCAGAAATTTTTATAAGTGGGGCCAACTGACCGCCTAAGAGTTGGCCTGCCCCTAATTCTGCCTCTACAAAATAATGGCAAAAGCACACTGTTCCATAGGACAAGTAAGCTTTAAAGAAGATACAGTTTATTTTAAATACTTTTTATTGAACAAAATTTGTTAAATAAATAGAATACTATTGCACAAAAATATCTAAACAGAAAAAAGAACAATATTTTAAGACTAACATTAACAAAAACTCAAACAAGGCACTGTATTTTGATACATAAATGTAGTGTCAACATTTCTATGTTTTCTTTTTTTTTTCAAAAGAAATCTGAAAACGTAGATTTAACTGAAAGTTTTTATTACTTATAGGAAACACTTTTTACCAATTTCTCCTTACAAAAAATCCAGGATAGTATGAGAAAGTTATTAAAATGTTTAAAACTTTAACCCATAATGGGATGCAATGTTAACTGCCAGAAAAACTAAGTCAATTTAGAATAATTTAATTTTGGATGTAACGCGACTTATGATTGGCTGACATTATTTTGAAATGAGCCCATAGACATAATTTAGTCATGTAACCGTGACGTCATCAACGCTTTTTCATGGTTTTCTACGGTTTAAAATGGAATTAAGAATTAAATTATAAGAAATGACTGTAATATTTTTTCTGTCTATTCGAAATAACATAAAAAATGTGGTGCACACTGTTAAATAACTCGCTACGCGTGTTATTCAGTGTGCCCCAAATTTTTTATGTTATTTCTTCATAGACAGAAAAAATATTACAGTCATTCCTTAAATAGAAAAATACGGATCAACATGATTTTTTTTTTACAAAATTTAATCCTGGATACTATCTTATGATCATGAACAAGCTTCTGTCCAAGTTTGGTAGAAATCCAGCTGGGATAGTTTAAGAAAGTTATCAAAATTTCAAAAACATTAACCACAGACGTAAAATATTTGAGGAAGTCGCCTACCTGGATGACATAATGCAGAATCACTATGTCTCGCTTTTGCAACAAAAGACAGAAGGAAATATTGCACAAGCAATCTGTTTTTGAAAAGGAAACTACAAATTTTTCAACCAAAAATTATGTTTACAGTAAGTAACCATAAGCATTGAAATTCATTTTGACTTCAGATAGACCTCCCAGAAGTATTCCACAAATTCAAACAGTGAAAGGAACTTTGTATAAAAATCTCAACATGAAATAAGGTTAACAGACAGTAATATAATAAACTGTTTTCACAGAGATATATCTCACCTTTTTATAAATTGATTATGCAAATGTTGAAATTAATTAGCAATACTTTAACATGTAACATAAGTTACTCAGTCAAAGCGTGACAAAAATTCATTTAGCGAACAAAATTTCAGGTCTTTTTATTTACTTTGATAGCCTTCCTTGTATTTATATATTAACATAATCAATTGCTTTGCCAAGCGCAGCTGGATACAACTAAGAGGTCCAATTCTGTTATTTTTAACCTCACACCTTTTCCAATTTTTTTTTTAAATTAACTCCATTAGCATTTTTTTAAAAGTCACTTCTAAAAATAAAGTGACAGCTAGCTAATCACCTCCAGACAATACAACATTTATTAATACATAATTTTAAAGCAGTGTAAGGGAGATAATCATCACTGTTGTGTTTAGATTACCTCCTTTACACTGCTTTAAAATTATGTTTTGTACCTTAATAATTGTCCATTAACCAGGACACCCTTGGTTTTTTCCCTTTTTTGCCCCTAATTCCTAAACAAGTTAATGTCTGGAAAGTAGAAAAATGCTTATTTGGCGCCTTTTTTTATTCCCAATTCCTAAACTATTGGGACTATAACCCCCCAAATCAATCCCAATCTTCCTTTTATGGTTGTAAACCTTTTATTTAAATTATAAAGATTTCTATTTCCTTTTACTAAAGTTATTGTCAAGAAACCAAATGTCTTCAGACGACGCAGACAACGACGTGATACCAAAAAACAACCATTTTGCGGTTGTATAAAAATTGCAGGTTAATCAAATAAACAATACAAAAGACACACTTTCCTCAGAGGTAATTTTTTCATGGTCAGTAGTGATCAGACCATACAACTTAAACATTTATGATTTCTTTCTAAACAGATGATAATTCAACATTGAAAAAATAGAATACATCAAGATAAGATGGTAAGATAAATTGATTATTTCATGTATTAATGTTTCACCATTTATTCTCAATTACCAACATGATAATGACTAATAAAATAAAAAGTATTCATTACAAACAACTACTGTGGATTCATTATTATTCTTTGGATACCAATTTTCGTGGATTTCGTGGGTACTTGTGAACAATGAAATTAAAAGTTCAAAGTATGATAAATTGTTTATAGCCTTGTATGAAGACTTATGCAAAACCACGAAACTAAATATCCATGAATATGCAAGTTTTCCTTAATCTACGAAAATTGGTACCAACGAAAATAAATGAGTCCACAGTATATAATTGTGGAAACTCAAACATATGAACATTAACACATGACTTCCTATTTTATATAAATCATAATAATTAGCATAACCATAATACTGTTCTAGCCTTAAAAACTAATTCTTTCATAACAGTTATGGTTAAAAACAAAAACCCATTGTATTGTACATATTCTACTGCTTTCTTCAGAATAAATTGACAATGACTGGATTACGTACATCTAAATAAAATTTAAGTTCTTATGTTCTAATGAAAATTTCAAAATTTCTTATTCCTTTCCTTTGTTTTGTATTTTATTTGTTTGACAACTTTATTTTTTGTTTTTCATTCTACCATTTTTATTTTTTTACTTTATTCCTATAATACCTTTACAAAATTTAATTTGTTAATAAATTAATGTGATCTTATATTGTGAAACTTTTGACACAATTGATTTTATATTCTTACAATTCATCATTAATGTTTCAACTATATAAATGATTCTTTTAATGTTTAAAAATCTCACCTGACATAACTTCTAATTGCATATCTTCATCTTTTATCCTTTCTTAAGGAGGCTCGCAGGTACAAAAAAATCAGCAAATATTTAAACATTTTTTTTTTTCATTACAAATTTTATTTATGACACCATTACAAAAATCAACCAATAAAATCAATTCGTTTTGGCCCAAAATAACTTTTAAATTGTTTATATCATAGAAAAAGCTCCAAATTATCTCCCTTTGCTTGAAAACCCAAATGTTCAGATTGATGTAGAAAAAATGGAATTGCTTTTATACTAAAACAATTAAGGATTAATTTTCAAAAACACTAGAAAATAACTGTCCACATGGTGAACACACATTTTCCACAATTAAATAAGTGCATTATCATGTTTATTTATATAACTCTTTGATCATGGTCATAGCAAACAACATTGCTCGATTAATTAATCTGATTGTAAATACTTTAATACAAAATAACAAACAAAGGTCAAAATGTGTGGTTTAATAAGTCTGATGTTTATATATCATGTCTAAAATTTACATATTTTGTATTAAAAATATCCTATTAACTCTGAACTCAAAGTATACAATAATAACATGTGATACTACCACCCAAGCTAACTCAACTTGCTATGATTATATAACAAGACATATATATTGAAAGCTTAAGATGCTGTTACTCATTTTCTGCTTATTAATGAAAAAAAATGAGCAAAATGATCACAAATCGAAATATACAAAACTTGTCATTTACATACAAGAAATATTCTGCATTATTAACCATGATAACAAAATAAATAAAAAAGTATAACCAACATCACATAAATTTCATGTTATTGCGAACCCAATGAAAGTTTACCACAGATTGACCTGATATTTACAATGTACCTATTACCTATACTATTTATTTAGCAGATAATGTTTTAACTCAGGTAGATTAATCAATGAGTGATAGATTTCTCTAAGAAGAAATTTAAAGGTCGCAATAAATGAACTAAAAAGAGAACAATAGCTGTTGTATTTGTTTAATGGGAAAAATGAACTGCCAAAAGTTTAAATGGATACATAACTATCAGGTGAATCTGTGGTAAACTTTCATTGGGTTCGCAATAATTTGTAAGTACATGTAGAATTATTTTGTCATTCAGAATTTTTTTTAATGTTTATGTGGCCTTTTATTCCTTGTATGACAAGTTAAAATTTGAAATGACTCATCCATATATTTAACTCTGTGACACAGCATGTGTTAGAGTAAAGCAGAAACTGGTTACCCTTGTAATGATCACCACAAAATCTGTATGAATTCATATTACTCAATCTTTCATCCTTCTGTACATGGTGTAGTACTTTTTCCTTGACTTATTTTTGTGATTGCCGAAGATGTTTTTTCCCATTTTTATTATGAATAAAGTTAATTCAAGACATAAAACAAAGCCTGAATTCATTTTTTCTATTTAACATGTTACTGGTGGTAGAATTTACATGTAAAGCACAGATGGAAAGATCAGTCTCCCATTTTGTATTATCATCTTTTATCCTTTTTCTATTTTGTCCGAAAGTTGTTGTTCTGTATATTTATAAAAACTAGGAGTAAAGTGCCACATCAGTCAGTCAGGGGTACTACTTGTACAAGTAATTTTTATTTACTTGAAGAAGTAAAAAAAAAAATGTACACATATTAAGTAAATTATAATGTTTGAATAATCTCCCCTTAATTTTCTAAAAAAATCACTTGTGTAAGTACGTTTTTCTTACAATCCCACAAAAATTCCAAATTTTGAGATATAAAATCATGTCTTAAATGATTTTTCCCAGGTTAGCTCATAATTTTTTATTAGAGCTCATTAGTTCAACAAAGAAACTGATTGCGCAAAGA
>CM034355.1:54877829-54896010 GCA_019925275.1 Mytilus edulis
ATTTTTTATAAATATTGGAATGAATGAGGTAACGCCATAATTCGCCCTTCGGATATTTCTAGGCTTTTTACATAACTCTATGTAAACTTACGAGACGATTCGGGTAAATTCTTTAGTCCCACGCTATCGCCATTTTTCCAAGAATCGATCTTTGCTGCAAAGAACACCGCACTAGCTCAAATTAAACAACCATCGATACTGAGGTATGGTATAGTCCTATATTTAAATATAACGTCAGATATTTTGCATTAGAAAATTCAGTATACTGCAAACTAAAGATGATCTTCCTCATTATACATAGTTGACCGATCGCGAGAAGGGCATAATTTGAGGAAACGAAAGTTGAATACATTAATTTTGTACAATTGTCTTACTGATGATGTTACGCTGTCTGGGAGGGCATATACGTAGCACAGGAACAGGACTGGTCATAAAACGGTGCCCTGAGGGACATCAGAGTCAATTGTTTTTTCGCCTGATGATTCGCCTTCCTCGATGGTTCGCATTTTAATCTGGCAGGAAGTTCTTAAAACCATAATTTTGTGTGTGTTCCTTTGAAATTGATTCCATATTGATCTAACCTATGGAATAATTTGTTGTGTGGTACTGTATCAAAAGCTTTTGAGAAATCCTAATGGATGCCTACGTCGATTTGATGTCCCTTGTCGTGTACGTACTTGTAGGAAGTCGTTGATGGTAGTTCTGAGTTGGGTTTCACATGAGCATCCTGTCTTTCTGACCTGAAGTTCTGGTTTAAGTTGGTTAGGATCTTGTTTTATTCCAGATATTTTAGAATATGCTGCATACGATATGTTCTAGAATACACCTTATCGCTATTTGTCCGCCATTACTGGATATCACACAAGTTCCAGTAAAATTTTGACGTCATAAAACAAAATATCTGACGCCACTATGGAAAAGTGATTGTTGTATGCATCAAAAGTTCAAGCGGCCAGGTCAGCCAGGATTAGTGATGAGGTGTATTAGGTTAAGACAGATCTGAGTAGATCATATATGATTGTCACCTGTTTTGAATATGTATTTGGAACCAACTACCAGATAAAGTTGTGCATGCAGGTTCTGTAAGGCCTAACATAAAATATTGTTTGTTTCCCCAATCCCGACCGACCCTGCAAAATTGGTGCTACTCATCAAATTTTATTGTCAAAACTAAGTCAAATACTATTTTATATGTTTTGGATTTTCAGGCTTGCCGGATCGTCTGATAATGTTCAAGCTTTTTGGAAAAATAAAATTATTTCCCTACCTACCTACCCACACCTGGCTTGGCAGGGTCGGGATTGGGGAAACACACAATATTTTAATTTAGGCCTAAAGGCATTTAAGACCGCTCTACAAGAACTCCACCCATAATGACGTCTTCTCCACCGTGTGTAAAAGCCTAAATAGGATTCTACACCCCATTCGCCCGATGATTCGGGTAACCTAAATGACTGAAATATAACACAGCTATAATTCGAATAACATTTGTAATAACCGTATAACACTTGAATATAAGAACATATCGGTGACTTATAAAAAACAGATTATTAAACAATAATTTAAGAGTAAGCAGGTTAGTTCATCAAGATGTTTTTAAATATAGTGTCGTGTGTACATCCAACATGGCAGCCATTGTGTTTGCCTTGGTCACTATTATTGGATGTACACACTAAATTTATAATGATCTTTATGAACGTACCTGCTTTCTACATATCATTTTTATACGACCGCAAAAATTTTAATTTTTCGTCGTATATTGCTATCACGTTGACGTCGTCGTTGTCCGAATACTTTTAGTTTTCGCACTCTAACTTTAATAAAAGTGATTAGATATCTATGAAATTTTAACACAAGGTTTATAACTTATTTATCCATACTTGCCCCAACCGTTCAGGGTTCAACCTATGCGGTCATATAAAGCTGCGCCCTGCGGAGCATCTGGTTAAGTTATAAAATACACTGATAATATAATATTATTACATAATCAATGTTTAAAAGTCACCAATAGGTATGTGCTTATATTAAATTTCAAGTGTTATTCTGTCATTTGAGGTACCGCCACCATTGACAGGAAAACCTTGTCTGACCCACTAAACATGTACAAGCCCCTGTAAATGTAACTGCAAAAGTAACATCAAAACACATTCATTGCAGACAACTGTATTTTGTATAGAGCAGTTAAAAGTCATCCAGAATATTGTATCCTACAAAATGACAGGCTGCAAATTGGAACAAACTTGAGAAATGCAATACTCGGAATAATGTAACTCCCTAACTGTAACACTAACAGAAAACAGTCACCATGCAAACACTGTACTTTAAAGGCCAGTGTGTGTAATGATAATACAATCACTTTTCCATTGTGTCATCAGTTATTTTTATACGACTGCAAAAAGAAATTGCGGTCATATATTGATATCACTTCGTGGTTGTCTGAAGACAGTTGGTTTCTAGACAATAAGTATGAGTAAGTAGAAATCCATGAAATTTATACACAATGTTCATAACCACAAAGGAAGGTCATTATGATTTTCAGGGTAAGATCCAAACAGTTTAGGAATTAGGGGCCTAAAAAGGGGCCCAAATAAGCATTTTAGTAGTTTCCAGACAATTCCCATGTAACTTGTGTTAAAGTGTATGGATCTTTCTGCAATTATACCACAAGTATCCAAACCTCAAAGGGATGGGTAGGATTGATAATATTACTGGGAGGTTATGGCATAAACTATTTAGGAATTGGGGGCAAAAAAGGGGGAAAACAAGGGTGTGAGTGATGATTAATGGACTAATCACTATTGACAATTTTAAAGCAGTTTAAGGGAGGTAATCCAATCACATTAAAGCACTATGTTGTGTATTTTTTAGATTACCTCCCTGATATTGCTTGTAGATTGTGAAAATTGTCTATTTGCAACAGCATATTAAATGAATTACTCAAAAGCAAAAAAATAATATTAATTCAAATCATACATTGTAACCAATTCTAAGTTCTTTGACTACAGTCATTCTGTGTCAAAAACCTATTATGTGTAAAATATTTAATTACAATCCAAATTTAGACCTGTATCAAGTGCTTATTTTGTGGTAATTTTTGCCCCAACTGTTCAGTGTTGGACCTCGTCCATGCGATCCAGCTGCGCTCAGTGAAGCAATTTATCTATTGTGTAATGAAAATAAATTAGGAACTTTTGTGATTTCCAGTGCGGTGTATTAATTTGGTTGCCCCATTCTTAAATTGTTGTGGAATACAATATTTTATGTGTCATGACCAGCAGCACTATTTCATATTAAAATATGGTCAGAATTCTGGTACACTGAAATGATATTTTTATGTTCTTAAAGAAAGATTGCCAGCTTTATTTTGTGTCCAAGCCCTATTTACCTGTAACAGGTGATCATTTTAATAAGATTTTTTTTCAGTAAAAAAGAACCATGATTATCATTTTAGTAATTAAAAAGTTCATATATTTTCTGCTTGCCAAAGTCTGGGGGAAATTAATCATTCAATTAAATCAGTTAATTAAATCAGTTGGTTTACAGTATTTTCATCTTGCATACAAAACAATATCCATTTTCCTTGTATGTATATAAGGGTTTATGGGATGATTCCATAGCTCTATCAAGGTTATACTATGTATACCTAGTCTAGAAGTCATCATAAAAATTCACAGGGTCAAACAAGATCAACAGAAGAGGAATTTTTGAAGGAGATGAAAAGATTTGATCCACATGCACATTATTGAGTTCTAATAAAAAGTTACATATCTGATGTTTTATGTTATTTTGTTATGCTCTCAATAAAAGATAATAAACAAATTTTGTTCTGTTTGTTGTACATGTGTACAGACATTTCCTTTATCTGAGATACAAAAATAGACTGATCGCAAATTAAACTGTTTTTGATGACGGGCATTAATTGAAACTGCACATTCAGGGTTTGACGTCACAGGATCACTAGTCTTGTCACTCCAGGCTTTAAAAAAACCCAGAAGGACTTGTAAACATTGCCTACTTCAGATTGCGACAGAAGTCCTTTAAACTCATAAAATTTCTATTTCTAAAAAATAACATACATGTAGAGATCTATGAAAATTAAACACAAGGTTTATGACCACAAAAGTAAAGTTGGGATTGATTTTGGGGGTTATTGTCCTAACTGTTTTGCAAAAAGGAGCTCAAATAAGCTTTTTCCTAGTTTCCAGCCAATAACTTGTGGAACAATGTGATCTCTCTAAAATTACACCACATGTACAAGTTTCTTAGGATTGTCTAAGGGGAAAAACAAAAGTTTCCTGAGTAATGGACAATTAAAAAAAAGTACAAATTATGTGCATTGCCAATGTTGTAATATGCGATGTTTTATTTCATCTGGTGACGGAATACAGCTGCAGGCAAATTTCTGGTGCCAACATTTTCCTATGTAAAAGATTTCCTTTCCGACTTTGTTTACAACCCCAAGCTAATCAACTTGTTATTGGTGTATGGATCTTTCTGAAATTGTACCACACGTTTCCATATTACAAAGGGAAGGCTGGGATGAGTTTGGGGGTAATTGTCCGTATGGTTCAGGAAATCAAGACCAAAAAGGGGTAAAAACCAAGCAACTTTTCTAGTTTCCAGACTATAAATTGTGTTTCTGTGTATGGATCTCTCTAAAAAATTGAGGGCCAGGGGTTCATATTTTTTCCCCCAAATATTTCAAATTTTTGAAAAGTTTCAACAAGGAAGAAGAAACCTTTAATTACACAGTATAACGCAATAGATTTGTAAGATCATTGACCACAGTTTTTTGGTGTCAGAAACCTATATTATGTAAAAAATTTGATCTCAATACAAATTCAGACAGTATCCAGCTTGAATATTGTGTTCAAACTTGCACCAACTGTTTAGGGTTCAAACACTGCAGTCGTATCAGGCTGCACCCAGCGTAGCACTTTATTTAAACAATTTTAAAGGAGGGTTGGAGGTGAAAAAAATGGGGGGCGAGAACAATTTTTATTTTCATTTCAGATATGAAACAAAACTTTAAAAAAAAATTATCTTGAGAAGATGTGTAAATACCCTGCCACATCTGTATATTTTAAGCACCCTACTGAAAAATTCGAAAGGGGAATCTAGGATTGCACTTAAGGTTCGTCTGTGTGTCCATTCGTCAGTCTGCCAAATCAATTTTCCATATTTTTATGCTCCCTTCGTAGCCTATAGGGCATTAGTTATAGCCTTGTGTGCCAGCACAATTGTCCCAAAGGTGAATTCTGTTCTCAAACTTTAGTTTGCCTCAATTAAATGCTATTAAACTTGTACACAATGCTTTTTACATCAAAACACAGATCAAGTTGAACTTTAATTGTGTGACTTTAAATGTTCAAAAGTAATGTCCTTCTCAAATGTTTGAAAATTCTGTTTTTGAGTTATGCCCCTTTATAAACTTAAAAATTGGTGAATTTTTTGTTTTCACTCTCTTACTTTAGAGTTTGCCTCAACCAAATGATAGGAAACTAATACACAATGCGTATAACCACAAAGTACATGTACATATCAAGTTTGAAATTGGGTGGCGTCACTTTTACTGTTCTAAAGCTATGCCCCTTTTTGGGGAAAGACGGCTTCAAGCCGTCAATTCCCTAATGGGGTTGGCCAGAGTATCATTCCCTCACGTCAATCATTTTGTTTTGATAGTTTGGAAACCCCTCAAAATGTCATACTGAAATTGATGACAAGGAGAACAGATTGACTTTAAATACATTTTTTACACATTTCCCTTCTATTTCTCATGAAATTATCGTATATTGAGCTTTCCCTTACACTATATACGTTTTTTTACAGTCGGGAAAAATCAGTATTACGAAATATTCTATATATATCTAACCTAGTGACGTCATTGTTGGAATGCCACACTACACAGGGATATCCTTTATTCATTATAAAAATCATTCACAGTATTTGTATCTTTAAAATTAAAATCTGTATTTGTTAAATATAAACCTAATGATGTTTGCTGTAGTGTAGATAATTCACACACCAACATGCAATACTTTAATCTGAGGCTATAATCAGATAATATGTAGGTCAACTTTCGGTAAACAATGTCAATGGGGATTCATGAGATTGGGGAGAGAAACGGCAGTTTTCATTGTTTCTGTAAAGTTCTGTTTTAAGAATCTTCCTCCAATTCAGGAGCACCTCAATTGATGAGTAATTTTACACTAAAAATCAAAGTAAATGTTTCTCAACATTTAAAATGTGACATTTAGTATATGATAAGTAGTCTTCTATATAAAAACAAAATGTGTATCAACATAATTATTGAAATGGTTAAAAAAAAAAATTAAAAAAAAAAAAATGTTGCTTTTTGTAGTTTATACCTATTGAGATTGGAGAGAGCAACTGCAGTTTTCATTCTTTCTGTAAAGTTATGTTTTTAGAATCTTTCTCCAATTAAGGAGCACCTCAATTGATGAGTAATTACTCACTAAAATGAAAGTTAATGTATATGAACACTTAAAATGTCACATTAAGTATATATATGATAAGTAGTCATCGATTAAAAAATAATTTTGCGTACCAACATAATTATTGTAGTGGTCATTTTTTTTTTTTAAATATTGCTTTTTGTAGTTTAAAGCTATTTATTTATGAATTTTACAGATATATCAAAATGTGGGGTCTGGAAACAAACTTCACACAGCTTATATCAATCATATTTGATTTTATAAGTTCATGTATCCCTGTGATGAGAGTTGTAACTGGGAACTTAATCAATGGAAAATTAAAACTGAATAGATTTTTCAGTCCTCACTTTCTTGAGAATACTGTCACAAAAAATTGAGAATGGTCTTAGCCTGCCGTTCAGTTGTACATAATTAAAATTCTAAAATATATTGTAGTAGTTGTTAAATTCAATTGAATTTTAGATAATTAACTCCCAACTTTAATCAAATGTTTTGATTTAGAAGGTGCAGATCTCATTGGTCCAAATTGTCTCTATGATGAATTCTTGACTAAGGAAATGAAATAACAATAAACAACAATTAGTTTCATTATTGTCAGCCTTTCTATATGTTCTAGCTGTTCTTTTGGTCATTCTTTGTATGTAGACTATCAAAAGATACCCCTTAAAAATTGAAACAATGGCCGTCTTTTCCCTCAGAGCTCTTCAGCTCTTTGATTAAACATAAAAATTGCTGAATTTTTTGTTTTCACTCTCTTACTTTAGTTTGCCTCAACCAAATGATAGGAAACTAATACACAATGCGTATAACCACAAAGTACATGTACATATCAAGTTTGAAATTGGGTGGCGTCACTTTTACTGTTCTAAAGCTATGCCCCTTTTTAAACATAAAAATTGATGATTTTTTGTTTTCCTTTCTTTAACTTGACTTTGCCTCAACCAAATGTTTTGAAAACTTATACATATTGCTTATTACCACTAAATACAGATCAAGTTTGAAATTGGATGGCATCATCTTAATCGTTCTAGAGGTATGCCCCCTTTAGAAACATTGCTGAATTTGTTTCTCTCTCTAATTTTTGTTTGCCTCAACCAAATGTAATCAAACTTATACACAATGCTTTTTACCACAAAATACAGATCAAGTTTGAATTTTGATTGTGTCACTTTTACTTTTCTAGAGAAACACCTGTTTATAAATGAAAAAAATGCAGATTTTTTTTATTTCTGTTCCCAGACTTAAGTTATATTAGCCTCAACCAAATAATATGAGACTTATACACTAACACAATAATAATGGCCACTAAACTCAGACCAGGTACAAGTTTGAGTAGTGTCACTTTTACCCTTCTTCAGTTATGTCCCTTTCTAACTTAAAATGACATGCAAGAAAGGGCATCATTCCCCATTTATTTAAGTTATAGTATTCCCTCAACTTCTCTCTAAAAAAAGAAGAATGAAATGCTTCGTCTTAAATTGAAATAATGTCTCAGATTAAATTGTTTGATCATTGACTGCATTCCATTAAGATTAGAAGCAATATTCCCAGAGTATACATTGATTTACTGCTTGTTCTAACATGAACATGATAACTTGGACAGAAAATCTGATATTAGTGAGACAATAACTATGAAGGATATTTATATTTCAACAGGTCATGAATTTTTCATCTTCTGTCTTAAATTCCAACAGTGTTTTTTTTTAACCAGTGATCTGTTGATGTGTATAGATTTGTTGTCATGGTTACTTATCTCGTAGATTTATCCAGGTATATTATATGGAATATGATCAGAGAATAATTGCTTCCTCTCTATCTTTATTTTTAAACTTGAACCTGAAGCCTTTAATTATTTACTAATCATCTCCAAGAATCCAGTTTTCATGATAAAGACATTTCTTCATACATGGCAAATTATTTAATAAAATGTATGATTGTATATGTGATCTTTTGTAAACTGCCATTAGCTTGTCAGTAGTTTTCTATTAATTAGAAGAAGAAATCTATTCAAATCAACTAAATGCACCTGGTGAGGCAGAAAATGACCACTAGATCACCTGTTGTTAGCCAGATGTTTAAAACCACCATTCATTCCTACCTGTTCTATAATTGGTCATTCTTTTGTTAGTAATTTGTGATCTTAGTTCTGATGTATATACATGTATGTAAAAGCAAGTTGATCAATGAAGAAAAAGGAGATGTGTGGTAATAGTCAATGAGACAGCAGTCAAACAATACAATGAAATTATCAATCCTTTTGATTATTGGGTATTCATTTTATGTGCATACCATGCCACAGATTCATGAAATTTAGAAAATTACATGCTTGTAAATTACAAAATTTCATTAACGGTATATACCAAAATCTTCACATTTAATAAAATGATATTTGAAACAGTTGTTAAATTATACATCAGTTCTTTTGTGTAGCCTGCAATATATAAGTTGTGGAAGTGAGATAGTGCCATCCTAGCCATCCTAGAGTCTGTCACTGGGGCATTTGTAATTTCTGTCAAGTGTTGTTCTAAAATGAAGCTAATATATACCACAAGATTCATCATTATCATCTTTTATAACTGTATAAATTTTTTCGTGACAAGCCGATTATGTGCCATGGAACATTAAAATCAGTCTTCTAACAATTAATATTTTAGCTAAAAGACTCGTGTTTCTTTGATTAGCCTATGCCTTTATGTCATTAATACCGTGTTGATGAATTATTCATTCATTGGTCTTTGCATATTTCACCTTATAGTGATGTGGTCTTTTGTCATGTCTTAGGTAAAAGATCAATATTTGCCTATTGAGAAGATGTTCTTTTTTAAAATATGAAACTTGTTTTGTAGCCTGGCCTTCTAAGAAGGTTTTGCATTAATGCTGAAGTTTATAGATTTTCCCTATAATTTGTTAATTGTAACCAGGCCAAAACAGATTATTAATATGTTTAAGGTGTATTTTTGTTTCAAAAACAGGGTAGGCAGTAGTATGCAAGTAAATTGGCATACATGTTTTAATAAAAATATGAGTTACACATGATTCCATAGATTACGGGGGAGGGATTTATTTGGGTCAATATGACATAAATTTTCAAAATATACCTGACTATGATGCATGTGATTGTGAATAAATTGTTATGTTGGCCTTGTTTGATGGATTCTCATGTGATGATTTCTTAATTCTCCATTAAGTTTTTGGTGAAATATATCTCATGTTTTGTCTGCTGGCATACTTCAGTTTTCTGTTATCTCTTTAAAGTTCTTTACATGTATGATTATGTTAATTACATATGTATCAATATGATATTTTCCTATTTTGTTAATTTTCTTGAGATTTGTTTTATATTTAAATTAACACCTTATTTCTACTAAAATGATTTCTATCTTGCTAAGCCACTTGATAGTTCTTGCATTAACATGTGCATGATGTAGTAAGTACTTTTAACTGTCGGATAATGAGACATAAATGTTATTTTACTTATAATTCCAGAACTAAAAAGAAACCTTGGAAACTTCAAGAAAACCCCAAACCAGGTATGTATTTGTAATGTATAATTATAAGTGTAGTCCACCACCTAGCTGACAATCAGTCATTCATCTTGCATCTGTGACTAGTGTTCTGTTTGAGGCTGGTGTCAACTAATGTTAAGTTTTAACTAGTATTTGGAGCAACTTGCAGAAAGAAAATAAAATTATATATGCAATTGTATTAGAATTGGCATATTATTTCCATGAAAAGATTTTGGCCCCACCCTCTCAGTCATGGACATTGATAAACTTTTGCAAACATGATCTGTAGTTAGTCATGATAAAACTATATACCAATTCTTTTAGCATGGCTTAAAAAACCTGATTTATTCAGGTGAATTTTTGAAGTCCAAGGACTGTATCTCTGTACTAAATCATCAGACCGGAACAAAATTTGATCTTGATCAGTAACTTGTCATGATAAAAGTATATCACAATTTCATATCAATATTAAATCAATTATTCATAACAGATTATGTGTAAATTTTGTTTTTTGAATGACGATTTTGTGAAGAATTATAGTCCTTAGATTTGAAAATTCATTTAATGATAAATTTTCCACACTTTTAGATATGCCTGTTTACAGAACGTATTATGGTATACCTCTTTCCGTCTGTCCCTTTCAAATTTTATAAATTTTCGATTTTACATTTAGGAGTTGCACGACTTTTGCATAGTTATGATAGTTAACATGTTAAACAGTTGATAGTTCAGGTTAATTAAATGGCAGCAGAATTCTATCATGTTGCACTTTACTTTTGCCTTTTCAAAAATTGGTGAATCTTAGCTTGCTGTTTTGTTCTTCAGGACAAAAAAAAACTAATGTTATTATGTAAGCTTCTAAAAATAAAGATTGAAGACAAAAATTATTGAAAAATATTGTTTAGTAATTGATTTTAGTTTTAGATATAACTTTAAGGACTTGTCTTTGTTTCAACCATAAAAAGTGATATTGCTTTTCATTGTTACATGTAGCTACTTTCTCTCTTGTTTATTGATATAAGAGTGAGAAAAGTAGCCTGCTAAATACCTATTGTGTAACATTTGTTTGGCTTTCTAAAAGCTAATGATTTATTGAGCGTGGCTATGTATTGTTATATTTCCCATGCAAAACATTTATTTCACGTAAGGAAACAGAGCTTCCAAATTTCTATTGTGATCTTATTGTTCAAACTACACTATTGAGTTGTGTCAACACTAACCAATATATAATGGTCAATATTGTAATATTTAGTTCACGTAGAATTTAAAGAGAACCGAGAATGCAAACAAATATTTTTATCATGTATTTATGCCTCCTGTTCAAACACTAATAAATAGATAAATCAATCTTTTGTTTATTATTTTTTAAACTATTGATAATACTTTTTTTGGTAAAATGTTTTTATTCATTGATTCTGGTTTCCTTTTGAAAGTTGTACAGAGGTAATAGATTTGACAACCCAAATTTGTAGGAATGAAATGCATGAACAAATATGATCTTTTTGTATCAAGCTTTAATACATAAATTGGAAGAAAATGGAATTTAACCCAGAACATTATTATGTTAAAATACTTACATCATATCTTTAGACTGACTTCCCTTTCTAAAATTATGCCAAAAAAAATCTGATTTATCCATCACTTACTTGTACAATTGTTCCTTCAGTTCTTATATATATGTATTGTTATGGGTTTTTGTGCTTCTGACTTTCAAATTTAGAATATCTTTGATTTTTTGTAATTTAGATATTTTCTTTTCTTCCAATCATTTTAATTGGCCTGTGCATAAATTTTCTAGAGATTTGATTATTTGGACACTCTTTGTTCTCATCATTTTGAATATGAAGAATATAAGCAGCCAGTTTTTAATTAAGTAATATTCAATAAAGAAGTTCAGAAATATAAGTAAGCTACAGACAGGAAAAAAGCATTTTTCGTAATGTATATACAAGTTTAATTTAGGTTTACCAAGAGATATTATAGGTTTCTAATATTTGGCCACACTCACCCTGCATTGCCTGTAATATTGCAATAGAAATGTAGGCTATTTAAAAATTAAAATTTCTGATTTATGTTTATTGTAAATTTATGTTTTATACAGGTATATATTATCTGTTCAAAATAAGGATTCAAGATTTTTATTGTAGATAAGTTCTAAGAAATCAAGTACTGAATAAATATGGCAGATGATGGTAAGTAAAAATTGTTAAGATAATTGTGTGACATATGTTTATCATAAGGATGAAGTAAATCTCTATTTTAAAATTTTATGTTGCATAATCTTAGTCTTTTAAGTATTTATTGTCAATACAATTTTCATGCATTTGATGGGTGAATAGAAAGTGGGAATTCCAATTTTCAATGATTTGTTTAACAATAAGGCAAAACTTGCAGACAAGTTTACTTATTTCATTGCTGTAAGAGCCAAGTGAAAATTGCCAGCAATAGAGCACCAGATATTGAGAGTTGTCAGGTTCTCATTGGCTGTTGCTTGGTAACCAAATCAACAAAAGAATAAATGGAGAAAAAGAATTGATCATTGGCATACGGTAGGAAACACCTACATTAGGCTTTCAGGTGTCGTAACATCCAGGTGTTCTCACCAGCAGATAAATTACCTGTAACACAGCTGAAGTTGTAGGTTTCTAATTAAGGATGCTTAAGTGATTTAACAAAGGTTTGTTTCATATTGTATATTTCACTTTGATATTTATAATCAGTACTGTTTATAGGTAAATCGTTATCATGTTACACCTGTCCAGGTGAAAATTTGTCTCATTCTGGCAAGATGAGATCTAATTGCATTTCTATTTTTTTTAGTTTGGTATTGTATTTTAATAGTGTATGGCTGTCTTTAATTTAAAATAACTGTTGTAGGTGTCTTTTTTCTTTTTTCTTCCATTTATTTTAACTAGTATGGACAAGCTTTATGATGATTTGTATGAATGAGAGCAATTGTTATAAATAAATAATGGATATTTTTCAATTATTGAAATCCTTTTAAAGTGCAGGATTTGATGTGGAACCAACTTGGATAGATCAATAACTCAAATTGAATTAATTTAAAGATAACTATAACTGCTCAAGGGAAAATGTAAAGAATTGATCATTTATGGCTTTATGAATATTTTAATTGGCTACTATGATTGAGCTAAAGACTGTGTATTAATTGTAATTTTGTTTCTAGCTTTATAGCCTTTTTGTTTCTATTTCATGGCAGTGATTTTTCCTGGCAAAGTTTTTTTGGGCGATTTCATTCCTGATGCGTATCGTTTAAAAATTGTTTTAAGAAAGACGAATCGGTATTTTGATAAATTATTCTGAATATGACGTTTATAGAGAAATTTTATTTTCATGTGGTTTCACCAAAAAATGAGTGGTGGTAAAAAGATTTTTGAATTGTTTCATTGAATTTGTTTGTAAAGTTGCAGTTTTTTAATTTGTAGGTTATGACGGAGGAATGAAGCGTGGACATGACGATGACTATGAAGACCATGGCCAGAAAAGAAGAAGAGGAGGTGATGGACCAAGAGTAGAATTAAGATTTTTGCTCGCCAGTAAGGTAAAAATTTACCCACATATTTTTAATACAGGTTGGTAGCATGGATAGGTTTACTTAAAATAAAAAAATAAAAAATACATTATGCTGAAGTATGAGCAGAAAGTAGCAAAATTATTTAAATTGTGAAGTTTTAATTTATATTATATTTAATACTCAAGTTATTTTTTATGTTTTTTTTATAATAAAAAAATAAGTTTTAAAATAATACTCAAGTTAAGTTCAGAAATTTTCGTCTTAACACATTGGTAAACAGAAAAATGGATAGTGTCTGTATAATTGACACAAAACATATGTCACCATATTGTTTAGAATAGATTTATTGATATTTTGATAAAAGAGAGGATATTAATTCATTGTTTAGGGGTTAGACTAACAGATTGTGTAAACTTGTAATTTGTTAATAATCCTCTAGAGGATATTGAGGAATTTGCCTTCTGTGTATTTAACTCTCATTATTTATTGACACCTTATTTTAAAACTTTTAATTTAATCAATTTGTTCAAGAGTTGTCTATACCTTTACCATTGACACTATAGAAGGTATCGTACTGCTTTATGTGGATTTTAAGGAATTCTGTAAATCAAATAATGCATTTTGATATTTATGAAAAGACTTAAATTGCAGGTACATGTACATGTGATCAAGGAAACAAAGCAAAAGGCCAAATTTGAAAATGGATTTTTTCAGCTACTTTGTTGTATCAAAACAGGAAATCTGAAAATTGAGTCTTTTCATAAATATAAAAATTTATATTTTTATATATATAAATAAATAACCTGAGAGATTACACCTTTATAAGAAATTCATTTAACTTGCTTTTGCAAATAATGGAAAATTTAAATCTATTTAGTGTATAAAATCTAATATTCCTTGTCAAATTTCATGCAGAACTTATTATGTAGTCGGTGATGAATTATAAATTTAATTGATCGGTATTAAAGGTATTCAGACGAAGTATAGGTATTGAAATATTATCAATAACCAATATTTTGCTATAATTTCAGAATGCTGGTGCCATCATCGGAAAAGGTGGGAGTAACATCAAAAGATTAAGATCCGATGTAAGTTTAGATCAAAATATGAACAAAACTTGGTTTGTGGACATTCTTTTTATTCTTTTATGACCTTCAGTTAATTTAATTCCCTTTAAGCCGGGGAAGACTGATGGTTTTAGAAGAATTTTCTATTTAAAAAAATAGTACCAAAAAATAAACAATAAAATACTCCTCTTTTAAGTACTTTATATGCTGAAAACAATCAGTATGAATTTATTACATACAATTTAATATTTTATACGGATTTTGTCAAAATAATAGTTTTTGTATTCAATACATGCATAAATCTGAAAATTTTGTGAACACCAGCAATAGTATACATACCTTATACATCACAATGAGATTTATTGTTCCTGGTCTTTGACCTGGGTCTCATGGGATCCTCCTGGCCACAGATCTGCCTTCAAGACTAAAGAGAGGTCCAAAGCCATATGGGATCCTTAAACATCAGGTCTTGCCAATCAGGACCCTCGAAGTTTCATTATATCATTGACATTTATAATATAGTTGATGTTGCATTATGAACTGTACACCAATGACTTGATATTTATAATGTGTATTATTTGTTAATTGTGAATCCTGTTGATTGAAAAAGATTATTCATACTTGTTAGATGATTTCCTCACAGTTTGATTAAAGAAATTAAAATAAATTTATATTAATTTATCACCATGTTCCTTTATAAATACTAATTGTTTATTATATATATTATATATATGCCTTCTTTTATTCCACAGAGTTCTTAGTCCATTTAGAGCCAATGTCAATTCTTTTCGTAATTGTGAAAATTTGTATATTATTGATATTGTTTTTATGTTAAAACCATATTATAAAATATGTATCCGTTTTTCTCCTTTTTCTCCATATCTGGCCTTGCCCAAAATCCTCGTCCTGCCCGAAAATATTCGAATTCATCAATGGCCTTGATTGTCCACATCAACCCTGACCCATGGATTGTTGGTCTGTCCAGTACAAAGCCAGTGTCACAGTTCCGATAGCACCAGTCCCGAACGGTATGAACCTCCATATATTTTAAGATTTGAAAACTTTGTTTTATTCATAACCCTAGCCATGGGGATATCTCATCCATCATCACTTATCATTTCATTGTATGACCCAGCTAAGATGGTGAATGTGCCAGGTTTTGAAAATTTATCACAAATTTGATGTAGATAAACATCATTGCACTGTATGTGTGAGGTAGCAGTAGAGATTAAATTGTTCTTGATTGTTTCAAGTGAGACTTCTCATTAATTATATAAGTAAATGTTTTTAATCAGCTAGTTTTAATCTTCTGTAAAGTTTAAAAATCAAAGGTTCTGTGATCATGACTTACCTAATATCAGTATAATATTTACACTAATAATAATAATTTGAAATCAGTTTCGATAAGTTTAATCATATGCAGAAAATAGCTTGCCATTTGTATGTTGAGAAGTTTCACTTGTAAAATGACAATCTGAGACACCTGGATCCACAGTCACCATTCAATAACGGGTCTCTAGCATTATACTATCTGCACTGAAATCCTGTGGGTGTTATCATTTCTTCTGTATAACTGCTTCATTAATTTATAGAAACATTTTGTCAGTAGGGTTTTACATGTTGTGTTCAAGTAATAGTGGTTTCTTTCTGCTTCACTAATACACAAAAATGAATAAGAAATGCCATGCTTTCTTGAATGCCAGAATAATATGCTTCATCCTTACTGTCGCTGTGTAAAACAAAAATTTTTTAAAGGTAAAAAAATTCAGTCTATGTTAAAGATGCTCATGCTTATATTCAGAATCCTGTGTTTATTGTTTAAAAGACTTTTTGATAAACTGCTTTAAATGCCAATTATTAAGAATAATTTACTATTTTATTTGAAAGAATGAAAGTTTTTGCTTGATTAATTTGACTTTTATTTGACTTGTTTACAATTTGTTCCGATTGTTCCTAATCTTATAATTTGGTGTTGTGACTTTTGACAGAGTGTTAACCATTGGAGCAGAGATTGCTACAGCATTAGAATGTGTGTTGGATATTATACCTAAACTGGAAGATGTAAGTACTCCTATATAGATTACACAAATGCAACAAGTGTGATACAATATTTCACCACTGGAGTCAGTTCAATTTTAATATTTAAGTTCAATTTTAATATTTAAAGCGCGAGGCTTGCCGAGTTATAGTGGTGGAATCAGTTTCTCTAATGATTTTTATCCTTCCTTTTCAAAGATTTGAAGAAAGTTGTGTACTTTTTATGTGAGGTCATCAGGCATGGTCGCCTTTTTTCATGACGTCACAATAGGAAAACTCATAAGAAACCAATAGAAATGAACATCACAATTAAATTTCAACCAATCATTTGCCAAGAACAGATTTTTCACTAGTGAAGACAAATATTTATCAATCCGATCAATAAATGTGAAAAAAGCATAAAATTAGAGAAATATAATGTTATTATCTTGGATACATGTTATCAGATATAGTTTTGAAAGGAGGAAAAAAAAAGCATTACAAGTAGGTGTTGGTCCTTGCAAGATATGAATTTTCTGATAGTAAATTGAGAAATGATTGATAATATATTTTTTTTCATATTTACTAAGTCTTTTGCTTGCAATTCAGAATGAAGAGCTGACAAAATGAATTGCTTTTAATTATAAGGGTAAAATCACAACTGTAAATTAATATTATATATTTAAATGTACATGTGTATTTGTAATGTATTTTAACATTTCAGTATAAGAACTACAAAGATGATAATTTTGATTGTGAACTTAGAATGCTGGTGCATCAAAGTCAGGCAGGATGTATTATTGGTAGAGCTGGTTTCAAAATTAAAGAACTACGAGAGGTGTGTACATGACTGAAGGAAACACACTTTTCTCTAGCATAACCTTTTCTGATAAGAATCGGATTGTAAAAATTTATGAATATCAATATGTCTTAAGTGTTCTTATTTTTATACAACCTCCAACATTTTTTGGTGTTCTTATAATGGTATGATGTCGTTGACGGAAGATCTGGTTTCCAGACAATAACTTTAGTTTTAGTGAATGGATCTCTATGAAATTTACAAAACGGTTCAATACCACACAAGGAAGGTTTGGAATAATTTTGAGGGTTATGGTACCAACCTTTTAGGAATAATAGGCCAAAAACAAGCATTTTTTAAGTTTTTGGACAATAACTTGTGTGAAAGGGTATGGATCTCTCTGACATTGTACCGCAGGGTTCTATATCATAAAGGGAAGGCTGGGATTTAGTTGGGGGTAATTGTCCCTAACATGCTAAAAAAAGAGGCCTAACACATGCATTTTTTCTAGTAACACTTAAGTGTTGTAGTGTATGGATCTCTCTACAATTGTACTACAAGGTTCCATATTACAAAGGGAAGGCTGGGATAGAGTTTGGGTGTAATTGATCCAAAAGGAGGGGGGGTAAAAAAAGTTTGGGAAGATTTTTTTTCAATTTCAAAATTTTTTGAAAAGTTTTAGAACAAATGTTCAATTGCACAATAGATTTGAAAGATCTTGGACCACATTTGTCTTGTGTCAGAAACCTATATTATTTCAAAAATTCAATCACTATCAAATTCAAACAGTATCAAGCTTAATA
>CM034355.1:54896110-54946333 GCA_019925275.1 Mytilus edulis
TAATATATAGTGTCCAAACTTACCCCAACTGTTCAGGTTTCGACATCTGCAGTTGTATCAGGCTGCATTCAGTGAAACATTTTATTGACAAAACAATAGTGGTTTTTATACGACCGCAAATTTTGAAAAAATTTTCGTCGTATATTGCTATCACGTTGGCGTCAGCGTCGTCGTCGTCGTCGTCCGGCGTCCGAATACTTTTAGTTTTCGCACTCTAACTTTAGTAAAAGTGAATAGAAATCTATGGAATTTTAACACAAGGTTTATGACCATAAAAGGAAGGTTGGTATTGATTTTGGGAGTTTTGGTCCCAACATTTTAGGAATAAGGGGCCAAAAAGGGCCCAAATAAGCATTTTCTTGGTTTTCGCACCATAACTTTAGTTTAAGTTAATAGAAATCTATGAAATTTTGACACAAGGTTTATGACCACAAAAGAAAGATTGGGATTGATTTTGGGAGTTTTGGTTTCAATAGTTTAGGAATAAGGGGCCAATAAAGGGCCCAAATAAGCATTTTTCTTGGTTTTTGCACAATAACCTTAGGTTAAGTAAATGGAAATCTATGAAATTTAAACACAATGTTTATGACCACAAAAGGAAGGTTGGTATTTATTTTGGGAGTTTAGGACCCAACAGATTAGGAATTAGGGGCCAAAAAGGGACCCAAATAAGCATTTTTCTTGGTTTTCGCACTATAATGTTAGTATAAGTAAATACAAATCTATGAAATTTAAACACAAGGCTTATGACCATAAAAGGAAGGTTGGTATTGATTTTGGGAGTTTTGGTCCCAACAGTTTAGGAAAAAGGGGCCCAAAGGGTCCAAAATTAAACTTTGTTTGATTTCATCAAAATTGAATAATTGGGGTTCTTTGATATGCCGAATCTAACTGTATATGTAGATTCTCAACTTTTGGTCCCGTTTTCAAATTGGTCTACATTAAGGTCCAAAGGGTCCAAAATTAAACTTAGTTTGATTTTGACAAAAAATGAATCGGTTGGGTTCTTTGATATGTTGAATCTAAAAATGTACTTAGATTCTTGATTATTGAAGTTTTTTTGGTCCAGTTTTCAAATTGGTCTACATTAAGGTCCAAAGGGTCCAAAATTAAACTTTGTTTGATTTCATCAAAAATTGAATCCTTGGGGTTCTTTGATATGCCAAATCTAACTGTGTATGTAGATTCTTCATTTTTGGTCCTGTTTTCAAATTTCAAATTCTACATTAAAGTCCAAAGGGTCCAAAATTAAACTAAGTTTGATTTTAACAAAAATTGAATTCTTGGGCCTCTTTGATATGCTGAATCTAAACATGTACTTAGATTTTTGATTATGGGCCCAGTTTTCAAGTTGGTCCAAATCAGGATCTAAAATTATTATATTAAGTATTGTGCAATAGCAAGTCTTTTCAATTGCACAGTATTGTGCAATGGCAAGAAATATCTAATTGCACAATATTGTGAAATAGCAAATTTTTTTTTAATTAGAGTTATCTTTCTTTGTCCAGAATAGTAAGCAAGAAATATCCTATTTGTGCAATAGCAAGATTTTTTTTTAATTGGAGTTATCTTTCTTTGTCCAGAATCAACTTAAATCTTTGTTATATACAATATACAATGTATATACACTTTTTACTACCAACTGATAAATTTAAATAATCTTTACCATTCAGTGATAACAAGCAGTTTTTTTACATCTTAATATTTTATGATGTATTTAAATGAGTAGTTATTGTTGCAAACTCCATTAGAAATTTGAATTGATATCAGTTTTGAAAAAGGGAAACGGGATGTGAAAAAAAAGGGGGGGGGGTAAATTTTTCTCATTTCAGATTTCATAAATAAAAAGAAAATTTCTTCAAACATTTTTTTGAGAGGATTAATATTCAACAGCATAGTGATTTGCTCAAAGGCAAAAAAAACCTTTTAAGTTCATTAGACCACATTCATTCTGTGTCAGAAACCTATGCTGTGTCAACTATTTAATTTTAGATTTAAAAAGTTTGAAGAAGAAATCTTTAATTGATTTGTAAAATCTTGGCATTTGTTTTGTGTAAAAAAAAACCATGTAATGTCAAAAATTTGATCACAATCCAAATTCAGAGCTGTATCATGCTTGAATGTTTTGTCCATACTTGCCCCAACTGTTCAGGGTTCGACCTCTGCGGTCGTATAAAGCTGCGCCCTGCGGAGCACCTGGTTTTACATGTATTTTCCCATTCAGCAAAAATAATGCAGAGTGAAAATTTTGTCATCAAATTGCTATTAAAAAAACTGACACAGAAAACGTAATATAGGGTTTGTTAAAGTCAATTATAGAAGACAGCAAACTTACAACAAACACAAACACAAACACAGATTTTCAGGTCCTGAAGTGGGACACACTAAATGAAAACATGTTTCTACGTGCTTTGCCTTGGCCTTACCTTAAACAGGATGTACCAGCACACTTGAAGAACAAACCGAAAAAGAAAAAGAAAAAAGAACAAACCGAAAGTCAATTGGAAAAGGCATGACTTTTCAGATTCACTCTAAGCAATAAAAAAAACTTAGAGAGACTTGCATAATCTAAGAATACTCACAGTTAATGAAAGCAATTTCCATGCTGATTTCAACTTATCAATATACTATGTTTTCCAAGACTAAAACCAAACAGATTGATCTTTACTTTAATATTTTCATTGTTGCGAAAACATAACATTAAAATGTCATGGATCAAGATTTGATAAGTTTCTGTTTTATTACATTTATTTATTATCATGATATTGCCATTAAACAAATGTATTTATTGGTCTCATTCTTAAATAGAAAACTGGAGCGCAGATTAAAGTATATTCCCAGTGTTGTCCAGAATCAACAGAAAGAGTAGTGGCAATTGGAGGCAAACCAAAAATTGTTGTAGACTGTATAGATACCATCCATGAGTTACTGAAATCTGTAAGTATTTGAAATGAATAGCATAGATTGTTGTATAAGATAGTGCCAAAGCAGACGTAATTGGCATTGAAACTTCAGACATGATAAACTTATATTGAACAGATGGGATAAATTTTAAATTGACAGACCCAATAAAGAAATGCAGATGGCATTATATAATTGGCCTAGACCATTCATTATTGTTCTTTTTTTATTTCAAAAGTTCTCCTTAATAATGCGATTTTTTTATGTGCCTATTACGGGATGTATTAAGGTGGTACCCAACACTTGCACAAAAATTAATTATGCTCGTTTAATTTTCATAAAATTTTGTCAAAGTACTTACTTTGACCATTTAACAAAAATATCAAAATTTCAAAAATTTTGAACCAACCGTTGTGTCTGAAAAATTACACTGGTTATATAGCAGTTTAACAAACACCAATTTTGATCATGAGAAGCTTAATATTCCTTTTATAACACAACGTAATTAAAACGTTTAGCTGACTTTACAGAGTTATCTCCCTGTAGTGTTAAGTACCACCTTAAGGTATACTGTTGACCGTCCATCTACCTTTCCGTCGTCAACATGTGGGGACATTAACTCAAGAATGCTTTCACCAACTTACAATATATATTGGTTAGAATTTAGGTTTCTGAGTTACAGCATCTCTTTCAGTTAACTATTTGACTGAAATTTGCCTCAACTAAAAGTTATTTAACTTAAAAGTGATGCATACTAACACAAAACTCAGATCAATTTACAAATTTGGCGTCACTTTTACAGTTTTGCTTTTATAACGTTATATCATATGCAAGTAGGGACATAATCTGTGTCCCATAGACATGTTCTGCATTTATATTTCAAATCATAGTGTAAAGAGACTAAACCAAATTGAATCGTTTTTTAGGAATCTTTAATTAACAGGGTTTCCCTCAAAATCTCTAGAGAATAACCCAAAATGCAAAAATGCTTCAAGTTTCAGAAAATTAATTTTGGAACTATTGTCTAGATACTACCAAATTATGGATACTTTTTTGACATAAATTATAATACCTAATCTGACTGATCAGTACAACTATATTAGAATGAACTAAAAATATATTTTAAAGGCACCACCAAAAGGACCAAACCAGCCATATGACCCCATGTACTGGGATGAGTTTATGGTCAGTGACTATGGAGGATACACTGCTGCAGAAGGTGGCAGAGGAAAAGGTGGTCCAAGAGGAGCACCTCCTGGCCGCGGAATGGGCGGTCCAATGGGAGGCATGAGAGGTGGGAGGTATGAGAATAAAAGGCAGGTTTGAAATTAGTATAAGTTAAGGTTGATGTTAAAAGACGTAATAAGGTAAGCGATATCAACATTTTGGAATTTGCACAATTTTAATGAAGACATTTGAAAAGTATTTAAAGCATTGCATATCTCATAGCTGTTGCGAGGAAAGAACTGAAGACTCATCAATATTTTACAATAATTATTACCAAAAATTCTTAGAGATAATATATAGTTGAAACACAAGGTATTAACCTTTAATTTAAAAAAGATAATTAGAATAGGTTAATAAACATACCAAAAGGCTTGTCTGCAAAAGTGACAAAAAATTTATTATTAAATAGAAAAATTAAGTGGTCCAAAATGATCCCATAAATAATCCTTTGTAAGCTTTAGTATTGCAATGTTGTCTGAATTGCATTAAAAGCTGCAGTAATTCTAAAATAGAATATTAATGGTTATTTTTTTTTGCAGAGGTGGTGGAATGGGCCGTATGGAGATGGGTGGTCGTGGAGGTGGTGGTGGAATGATGGGAGGTCGTGGTGGCCGTGGCGGTGGAATGGGAGGAGGTGGTATGGGCGGTGGAGGAGGAGGAATGAGAGGTGGTGGAATGGGAGGACCCGGAGGAAGAAGTAGCAACAGAGGTGGCGGAATGAGGTAAGATGTGCTATCATTGTTCAAATGTATGGTGTCAGATATGTTGAAATGGATTTATATATTGTTATTTTGGAATATGTACAGAATGTTAAGATCTACCTACTGGTTATTTGTAATAAAATGATTCAATGCTTCTTATGTGTAAAACAGTAGTTTTGACCAGTTTAATGATTTTGAACTGCGTTTTTCTGTAGGAATGTTGTAGACAAAATTTAAACCTTGGATATTTCCTAATCAGATTTTAATTTAAAAAAAAACAATTATGAAAAAATTATCACCTGTAATGTTATAAATCGAACTTTCTGGCTTAGGGACGACATCAAAAGTTCAATGTAGGATAAAAAACTTAATTCACATAGTTTTTTCACTGACACCCCTACCCCCCTCTTAACTTAATTTGGGAAAAATTGATTTACCAAAAGGGATATATGTAAAAATCGATTTTAGATATACAAAACTTGTAGAATTTTAACCCCCCACCCCAAAACTATTTGAGTTAAGTTTTTTATCCTACATCGATCTTTTGATGTCGTCCCTTATGTAACATTACTTTCAACAATGCAACAGAATTTGCAATGTGTGTTCTTATGGTGTTTACTTTTTGCTTTTTATGAAATTACTTCAACTTTAAAGATTAAGGATGACAAATGATGTTGTTCCACTGCATGTTGATTTTGATGGTGAAATCAACATTTGATTGGTTTAAACTATCACATGTGACGTCAAACAAAACTTCATATTCCCCTCTGAACATCTTAATCCCCTCTGTAGATTGGGACCTCGTAGAATGACGTTTCACGCGGTTAATGTGCATACTGTTTTGGAGATGGTTTTATTGAAATGGCGTTAGATAAGTCATTACCGTGATTAAATATATTAAAGCGTTAAAATAAAAAGACTATTTATTTACTTTTGATCCGAACTGTTTATCAATGTTTATGACGTTTTCAGCTATTTAAACAAGCAGATAAGAAAACAAACATATAAAAATTAATATTTTATTCATCAAGTAAAAGAAATATAGGCAGTGGAATAAAACATTCATTTCCCTTAGCTTCGAGAGATATGAAGATTTTTTCACTTGAAAAATCACATTTCCCTTAAGCATAGCCCTCGTGAAATATGAAATATTCTTGGGTGAACAAATCTTCATATCTCCCTCAGGAACGGGAAATAAATGTATGCTATTGTAATCATTAGCTATGTTTTATCTTTTTCAGAGGAGGCAACATGGGCGGAAGCCGTGGAGGCATGGGAATGGGAGGAGGTGGAGGAGGAGGAATGGGCCAGATGGGTGGCGGCATGGGAGGTGGAATGGGAATGGGTATGGGTGGTGGCGGCGGCGGAGGAATGGGAGGAGGCAACATGGGCGGAGGAGGAGGAGGAGGAGGAATGGGAGGTGGTGGTGGTAAGTTAATTTATATATATAAACTCCTAAAAGTTTACAAAACAATACCAGTATTAAAAGAAAGGAGTAAAAATGTAGTTATCTTTTAATATTTTGGATAATAGATATCCTTCACCAGTATGATAATGATAAATAAATATTAATCATATTGATTAACTAAAACAATCTTAAAGTGAATAGAATAATATGATTCATTTAGCATCATAATCATACTGATAAAGGACCTCTGTTAACTGAGATATTTTTAGATAATTACTTTTAATCTCTCCATTTTTTGTCACACCTTGATAGAGTCAAAAAGCCAGACGTAGGTATGCTGTTTCCAGCTGCGGCGTCAACCATGGATTAGTTTGTGATTAGGTCTAGTTTATAGTGAACCACAAGTGGTAGGTCAATCACTTTTAGTATGCAGTTGTATAAGCATTGGCACATCTCATTTCCATGGAGATTATTTGGCCCTGCCCCTCAATCATGGTCTGTTGACTTTAAAACTTTTGCCTATTTTAGATGTTTTAGTTTGTGATTAGGTCAGTTTATGAACCACTAGTATTGGTTGGTCAATCATATTTGGTATGCAGTTGTTTAAGCATTGGCATATCTCATTTCTTTGGAGATTATTTGGCAGTCCTGGTCATTCTTATTTTATAATTTCAATATTTGCATAATCAAAATCAAAATAAAGGTGAGATAGATCTGTGATAACAGTTAATTGAATATTGGTATTTTGTACATTGTGATTATCATCATTATTTGTCTTGCCTTTCTTAAGTTCAAACACAAAACTCTGGCAAGCTATTTATGGCTGCAGTAGGGTCAACGATGTAAAAGTTCAAAATTAGGTTTGTTTAAAAATACTGACTAGCAGTAGGTCATATCATTGGCACAACTTATTTCCATGGAGATTATCTGGCCCCTTCTCCCGAATCATGTTCTTTTGGCTTGGAAACTGCTGCATAGTTTACATGTTAAATTTTTTTGATTGGTGAAGTTTAAAGTTAAATAGTAATAAGTCATGGAATTTGGTTGTGTTAGCATTTACAAAATCTCATTTTGTGTAGATCAATTAAGGTTGTCAATGAGACAACTATATACCTGTGTTTGAAATGAAATTGACTGAAGATTTTTATATTAAACATGTTAGAAATTGCCATTTGAATTGCAACCTTTAAATTATAATTTGAAATTCCATTAGGGCGAAACCTATAAGTGTCCAGTCTTTTGTCTTTTAGAGTACAAATAAATTAATCTTTTTATTAAAAAAATGAGAAAATGTAATAACCTTTTGGTTCGATAGTGATGCAATAGAGGTGAGCAGCACTCCTTTAAGAAGATAGAAAAAACAGAGCATTACGCCATTGCACCTTATCTTTTAGGAAGGTTTTATTTGAAACAAGATAAGTTTGTTATATATTTTTGAATCTATGAATAGAATTGTTGTTACTTTTCCCAAATGTTAGTAGCTGTTGTCCTAAATTGTACTTAATATTTCAGGATTTGGAGGTGATGGTTTTGGTGACAACTTTGGTGGTGGCTATGATGATGGATATGATGGTGGATACGGAGGTGGTGGTGGCGGCGGCGGTGGTGGCATGAACCAAAACTTCGCTCAGGATAACACAGTAAGAAATGCCACAGCTGTTATGGGATAACATTAAACACTGTAAACAAAAATAACATTGTTCATTATCTGCTCTTGTCATTTTAAAATATTTCTGTCCTGTTTCGAATCTTGGTCTAATTTAACTAAACAAAAGTAAAACCACATGGAAATTATCACATAGATTAAAAGTTAATTTTAAAACATATTTGTTTATAATTTCTTCAAAAATTAATCAAGGTACAAGGATACAAAAGAAACTGTTCCCAATCATGTGATACCTTATGTTAAATATGAAACAATTTGCATCAAATGAAAAAAAATTGAATTTTGTAGGGTGATATGGGACAAATGTTCGGTGACAATTCACAGCAAGTAACCATCCCAAAAGATGTAAGTAGTTATATATTACTGTTCTATAGTTTTTAAGCAGCAGCACTTTATGCTATTTCTATGTTGATGAAATTATTGACAGCACTGTAGGAAGAATAGCTATAAATTTAGAAAATCTCACAAAAATGTTCATAATGAGAGTATCCACTCTTCATAACATTAAAACTGTCAGACAATTGTTCGTAAGCAAGTAAATGCCACTAAAAGTAATTTACCAATTTTACGTTTTTTTGTCCATTATTTTGAAAATTGTCAACAAATCAAGATATGCAAATAAATCACCATGTCCGTCGAAATTCTATACTAGCCTACAATGTTTGCGATAATAAACTCATCATAGATATCAGGATTGAGTTTAAGAACGTATGTCAGATGTACATTTCGTCTACAAAAGGGTGTCTCCATGGTGCACAGAGACCAATCATTATTCAAATTTTCAAAAAATAAAAATGTAAATTTGATTCATATAAAAAAACTAAATGTTTGATGTCAAAAGTAAAGATGCCTTAATTATAATTTTAAGTGACACATGAATTTTAAAAAGGTGTTAGATATTGAGTTGTAGACAAAATGCAATGGGTTTTCTTCCTTATTGTCTGAAGTGTGAACTATTCAGTCACAGAGTTTACCATTCAAACATTCACAGCACATTGAGATGATTCATTATACATTCACATTTGGTATATTCCTTGAAAACACTTTATCAATAAAAAGATAAAGAAATGTGCCATCCCTATGTACACTGTGTTCTCGTGAAATACCATCAGTAATTTATCAATCACACATGTAAATGTATGTCTCATATATATGTCCTGCCTATATCATTATGATCATAGAGGTCACATGTCTTTGTCCTGTCCTTTCTCGAAACTGTGTTAACAAGTCATTTGCTGATGAAAGAATTATTTAAATGGCATCTAGGAAATCTTTTTGTCACTGAAGTCAAAGCAACTTATATATACTCTTTAAGATTGGTTCTTTGTGTATTGAAGTGTTTTTATTTTGTTTTGTTAATGTCCATTGGTGAGTGAAGTCTTCTTTCCTTGTGATTTTTACAGTTCTCATATGAATTGTTGCTTAATTGGTCGTCTCAATTAAGGGAAGGATTATGTACTTGTCATAAGTCAAGTCATCGTATAAAAATTCTACCTTATAAAAAAGACACTGATGTGAATAACAAAAGGCCACAGATTTGAGTGTAATTAGGTCATGGAAAATATATTGGAGGAAAGAAAACAGATTTTAATGTCATTTGGCCACGGCACATAGACACTGGTTAAAGGATGAACATTGACTTGAATACACATATATTATAAATATTAATAGTAAGGTGAATATTAAAAAGAAGATGTGGTATGATTGCCAATGAGACGACTTTCCACAAGAGAACAAAATGACACAGAAGTTAACAACTATAGCTCACTAAGGGCTGTTCCTTTAAAACATGCATGGCACTCATGGAAGGCACTTAAAAAAAATGTGGTTACCACCTATAGTTGCAAATTAAAATTGCTCTTACATTTTCAATATGCAAAAACATAGATGACAACCATCCATAGTTCAGATTTGAAAGTGCCTTCTCTGAGTTTCATGAATGCTTTATTAAAAGCCTGGAGCCTCAAAACATTGAATAATGGTAAGTGAAGTGCTATCTGAGTTTGAATTTATGCCACAGAATTTCACTGTATATAATATGCTACCTGGGTATCCCATTGACATGTGGTGATAGGTTCCCCATTAAAGTGGTTTGTTTGTTTCTCCTGTCCAGGGGGCCTGCTACATTTAATGGAATAGTCCTTATGGGGATGCTTCTCGGGGTTAAGTTTTGGGCTCTCTATCTTGTAATCTTACCATTAATGTAAAGATTTCCTCCCTATTTCCACAGCTGGCTGGAGCCATTATTGGGAAGGGTGGATCCCGTATCCAAGAAATTCGCAGGCAGTCACAAGCCCAGATTGTGATTGATGAACCCCTGATGGGTAGCAATGATCGTATAATCACCATTACAGGGACTCCAGAACAGATACAAAATGCCCAGTACTTACTACAGATGAGGTGAGTCTTTGCTTCACAGGTATACTAGACTCGCACTGGAATACTTTAAGAGGGATTTTAGTCTCTATGTTAGCTCTAGTGATAAGCAAAAGTCAATGTATTTAATTTTGAAATTGAGGATTGAAATATAGCCAAAAGTGATAAAGGATTTATAATGCTCATCTTGCCTTACTCTAGTGCTAACATAGTGTCTAGAATTATAGTAAAATTGTTTTTTGTTAAATGAACTGATGTTTAGTTTAGTAGGTAGTTACAACTATTTATATATATATATATATAATTTATACTGTATATTCAGAATTGGTTGCATGAATTTTTTAATTTTTGAAGAATTTACTGAAATGTGATATTAATTATAGAGATTTCAGGTAAATCTGATTTATGATGTATGTCTGATATGTATCGGATATCAGAAAGCCATTTCTTATTATTGGATTGCACATCCAAACACACTTTTCACATTTATAAAATAAAATTATAAAAACCTAGCAATAATTTCTGAATTTAAAGTGTATGAATTATATATTTTTTTTTTATCCATATTGACATTTCTAGTTTGATTTTAAGGTGCTACCCAACACTTTAACTAAAAATAATTTGGCTCGTTTAATTTTCTAAAATTTTGACAAACTATTTACTTTGACCCTTTTACAAAAATATAAAAATTTCAAAAAATTTGAACCAACCGTTTTATCAGAGAAATTACACTGCTTATATAGCAGTTTAACAAACACTTATTTTGATCATTGAGAAGCTTGATATTCCCTTAACAACGCAGTGTAATTAAAACGTTTAGCTGATTTTACAGAGTTATCTCCCTGTAGTGTTAGGTACCACCTTAGTAATGGACAACCAATATTAATTTCACCAAATACTGTAGATTCATCTTTGTTGATTGAGGGAAAAACTTTTTTGTGGTTTTGCCAGGGTGAATCCATGCCAATAGAAAATTTGTTGCAATTTTTTTCATCTACTAGTCTTGAACCTAAATATAAAAAATTGTCACTATGTGACTATATAAAGTTTTGAATTTATGAAAAATTTCACTAGTCCCAATCAAAACATACAAAAACCCTGAAATTTTGTATCCAACTAAGAATAGTGAATCTACAGTAATTGCACTAATACTGACTTGCTGATTTCAAATGTATTTAAACTGGTGAGTCTGGATTTGTTCTTGGCAGTTTGTTACCTGTATAACACACCAAACCTAGCTAAAGTGAACATTTTTGCTGTTGGACATCTGATAGTTGGATAAAATCATCTAATGAATGAATTATATTTTTGAGTGATCGGGTTTGCAATTCAAACAAGAAATCTCAGAAATGCAATAAATAACAAATATCCTTCTCGCCCAGAATTTAAAAAAAAAAATTCTGGATAAGTTTCTGTCCAAAATATAAAAAAAATCTATTTCTGGATAAGTTTCTGTCTAGTCTTCTATAATAGTAAAGAAGACCTTTAAGTTAAATTGTAATTTTTTAATCATACGTAACATAGAAACATTTTGTCATTTCTGACCTAAATGTTCTCAGTTAAATGATAAGCTCAAAAAAATTCACTTTAATATTAACAATATTTTTTGGCAATAACAAGATTTTGCTCAGTGTGATTTAAAGAAACAAAATTTATTTATGTCAGAGAGGAAAAGAGGGCAGGGTATTCTAAGTTTCCTGATTTAGTTTACATATAAGGATAAAGCCATTACCATTAATTATCATTATACACACTCGAGAAGTGTTATTGACCTTGATGTCCATTGCAAAGGAATTAAATTTGAAAATTATTTAAATTTGGATGCCAATGTATTTATGGTTGACAAAAAAACTTAAAAATATTCAAGTAAATGAATAAAGATGCATGCACTTATAAGACCATTACACAGGTAACATCATTTACAGAGTGCCTTAAGTCTAATACTAAGGCATGATATTACATGTACTAATTTGGTCCAAGTAGTGAAATATTTCTCACAGTATACACATACAAGTCGAGATCATTTATGATTAATATCTTGTAATTGAATTAATTAAACATGCTGTTAGAAGTGAATAAGGTATTAACAACAAAGGGTGTCACAATATATGATTACAGCCCACCTGTTCTCACCTTGTCCACCTGTTGGTCAGCAGCATGGTCAGGTATTGGTGAAGATATTGATTATGTTCCAATGTATATAAGTTAATCCCTGACATTGTCATCAGTTGTAACTAGATAGGACGGGTGATTATCACTGATATAATTTTGCTTGAAGGATTATAATAACAAAGGATGTTGTCAAAGATGATTTTTATATAGATACTTGTTCTAGTTGACCATTTTATAACATGTAAGTAAGGTCTTTCACAATTTTGTTGAAATATGGGGTTTTAACTGAAGAAGTTCTGTTTAAATTATTGTCTCGTCATTCATACTTCTTTTTATGGCATTTATAGATTTTTGAAAAGTCATAATCTGGGATAATTATAAGATCTGCTGTTTTCAATTTTAATTTACTTCCTTGCATGGATTAAAAGTATGATAATTAACATACTGAAGCTTGCTTTTAAATGGTGACGGTTTAATACCAATTCTTCTAGAGGTAGTTTTATGCTTGTTATGTATTTGGGTTATGGTGATATATAAATGACTAACCTTGGTGATGGATATGTAACAGAATGCTGGTGACAGCTTTTATCTTTCCTGGTCTGGAAGACTAGTGATTTTGTTGTTTTCTATTATATAACAATAAATCACTATCTCCCATGACTGGGTCTGCATCTAACAGCTTGCTACTAACCACTGAGATCTACCTGCATGATTTACATCTGGCATGATAGCTTAATTACAGCATGATAGCTTCAAGATAGTTCCATAGGCTGATGGAGTGGTCTCTGCACGTCTTATAATCAGAGAGACCACTAGAGATCGTATGCCAAGGCATATAAATAGGCATCTAGATGGTTTGCATGATAAAGAACTAATAACTGGCTTCTAGATCAACAGTTTGCATGACAAAGACAGGAACTTAAGCTTCACAACTATTGCACATTAATTATGCCAAAAATTGAGAAAATTAGCTTCTAGATAGTCTGCTTGCAAGAGACTTTTTGATTGGTGGTACAACAGTTGAAATTGTTATACAAGTTCTAGAAAATTTTGAAAATATTCGAGTGAGATGGGAGTGTTGTTCTTTAGGGGATACATGTATGTGATTTATTGTTGTATTGTTTTGGGAAGGTAAGTGGTATATTAATCATTTTGACAATAGCATCCGGTTGATATTATATTCTTCAAGCATTCCATTTACAATTAAAGGGGATTTTAATGATTGACCTTCTTGCACTTGTTGTTTTAAAATGGAGGCCATATGAAATTACTGGTAAAGAAAAGAGTTGCAGTGGATGGATGACATGAGTGTTTCATTATATTGTTTATAACACAACAAGATAATATTTTTTGTTCTTTTTCAGTGTAAAGGAATTCTCGGGACAATACTGAAGAATACTGGTGTTGATTTGTTTAGATGTAGACATTTTGTACAGAATTGTTTTTTATTGTCATAATTCATTATTGTTTTCGTCATCATGTATTGTTATGGACCACAATGAACTAGATCAAATATCGCATCACCATTGACATTTTATAGTATACATGGACATAACACTGGGAGGACGGATGATCTTTATAAAGGAAAAGATTTCATTTCAAAAATGTATTAACATGAAATCATAAATATTTTAATTTTTTTTTACATTTTATCATTGCTGCAGATCATGGACCATTTTAATTAGTCATTGTTGTAAAGCAACACATCATGAATACATTAAAAAGAATAACCCTTAACATTGTTTTGTTTTTTTATGCCCCACCCCACCTATGATAGTAGAGGGGCATTATGTTTTCTGGCCTGTGGCTCCATTCGTCTGTGCGTCCGTCCGTCCGTTCAGGTTAAAGTTTTTGGTCAAGGTAGTTTTTGATGAAGCTGAAGTCCAATCAACTTGAAACTTAGTTCACTTGTTGCTTATGATATGATCTTTCTAATTTTAAAGCCAAATTAGACTTTTGACCCCAATTTCACGGTCCACTGAACATAGAAAATGAAAGTGGGAGTTTCAGGTTAAAGTTTTTGGTCAAGGTAGTTTTTGATGAAGCTGAAGTCCAATCAACTTGAAACTTAGTTCACTTGTTGCTTATGATATGATCTTTCTAATTTTAAAGCCAAATTAGACTTTGACCCCAATTTCACGGTCCACTGAACATAGAAAATGAAAGTGGGAGTTGCAGGTTAAAGTTTTTGGTCAAGGTAGTTTTTGATGAAGCTGAAGTCCAATCAACTTGAAACTTAGTACATATGTTCCCTATAGTATAATCTTTCTAGTTTTAATGCCAAATTAGATTATTACCCAATTTTTGGGTCCATGGAACATGGAATAGGATAGTGCGAGTGGGGCATCCGTGTACTTTGGACACATTCTTGTTTAAATTTACACTTATCCTTATCACCGTTGGAGACCACATCAACCAGAGCCTGTCAAATAACATTGTTAACCAAGAACAGGTTTAAAATAGCTGACTTACCCCCAAAATATAAATGTCTCATTTATGATATGTCTGCAACAAGTAGGGAATGAGATGGTATATACACTATCTGTAAATATCAGGGGTGGAAGACCTGCCTGCTTCATATCTTTTCATCCATTGTATACGCTATTATTATACTATTGTACTGTATGGGACCCATTTACAAATAAAAATACAAGATCATTACACAAAGTACAGAGACTGGCATCATTTTTTGTATGCAACAGACATCACAACATGGTTAATTGTCCAACTCTAGCTAGATTTATAATGTTCCACAAAATACTAATGAAAATATTGTCATTCTCATTCTGTCACTAAATGTATTGCTTCATATTTCTTCCAATGAGACAACTCTCCACAAGAGACCAAAATGACTCAAAAATTAACAACTATAGCTCACTGTATGGCCTTTAACAATGAGCAAAGCCCATACCACAAAGTCAGCTTTAAAAGGCCCCGAAATGACAATGTAAAACAATTTAAACGAAAAAACTAATGTCCTTATTTATATATAAACGCAAGATCTAACAAAGCCTCATACAGACAAATATAATGCAATGAAGACTGCTACAAATTTATTTCTTTTGTCAAACCATATACAGTTGAGAGCATTGAGTGTGTAGGTCAAGGTAGAATCTTTGGTCATCTTGTTTGTTAGCTGAACTGGGAAGTCATTATTAGGTTAGGTATACTACTCTCCTTTCGTAGTCTTGTCCTACCGACAGATAGATTGGTCATCTACTCTACTCTTCAGGAGGATAGTTTACCTAACATAATAATAACTTCATGGTTCAGCTAACAAGCAGGCTAACCAAAGATATTTCCTTTACAAACACCCTCAATTCTGCTGTAAGACTCCAGTATATTAGCAACAACAGAAACCTTCAAGGTAACACTTACTTAATTTGTGCTCCTTGATACTGAATTCATAAAAAGATAACAATTACATCAATCAACAAGTTCATGATTTAAAAATACTATACAAAATATGCACTGGGAGGTGAACATCAATCAGTGTGTTGATGTTTTTCTGAACCTAAAGAAGAAAAAGCAATACAGTAGGTTGATTATACATATGCTGAAGAATGGCATCCATTTTGATATGCAGGACATATGAATATAAGCCACTTGTGTCTGAATAGGGACCTAACAGCCTGTGTAAGGCGAGTTCGGTGCTCTTTTCAATTTGAAAGGCTGAAGGCTCGAAATGACTTGTTGCAAGGCACCAGTATCAGTCATACACTCATTTTGCAGTTGATATTGAACTATTCACTCTATTTCGATCAATATAAAAAAAAGAAGATGTGGTATGATTGCCAATGAGACGAGAGACCAAAATAACACAGAAATTATCAACTCTAGGTCACCGTATGGTACGGCCTTCAACAATGAGCAAAGCCTTTACTGCATAGTCAGCTATACAATGGCCCCTAAATGACAATGTAAAACAATTCAAACAGAAAAAACTAAGGGCCGCCTAATTTAAGAATAAAAAATGAACAAAAACAAATATGTAACACACAAACAATCAACAACCACTGAATTACAGGCACATACATACAGAATGTGGCGGGGTCAAACATAGCGGGATCCCAATACTCCCCCTAACCTGAGACAGTGGTGTAACAGTACAACATAAGAACAAACTATCAAAATCAGTTGAAAAAGACTTGACTCATCAGATGGACAAAAATATTCATTATATTTCAGAACAAACATTAGATTTATTAAGTACTTCTCCTGAATAAGCATTACATGTTTGCCACTAATCTAATACAGTTAAAGAACAGCAATCAATCTCCCCTGTTGTCCATGTCATGTGATAAATGACCTCATTTCTCTATTTTTATGCCCCACCTACGATAGTGGAGGGGCATTTTGTTTTCTGATCTGTGTGTCCGTTCGTCTGTCTGTCCTGCTTAAAGTTGAGGCTTGTATAGGGGGTATCAATATCCCATATCCCATTAAATTTTGTCCCAATATCCCATATCCCTGTAATGTTTACCCCTAATATCCCAATAAATACTTTTTACAAATATCCCGTATCCCTAAAACTATTTTGAAATATCCCAAAAAATCATTATGCATTCCCAAACCAATTTTGTATACAATATTTGTAAATACATGTTGTATGCGTTGTAGTAATGATGTGGGCTTTTTCACAGAGAAAAGTTAATCATTCCGAAGTACACACTATACTTATATATAACAATAAATATATCAAACACAATTTATAATTGCCGATCGCCCACAAGACTAGAGGGACACCGTATTTTATTATAATCTATCATAACAAACATAATATTTTTCAATAATATATATATATACATATAAACATTGACTCCGTCATAAACGAACCCGCCGGCCAGGAAAAACCAACAACCAAGTTACCTTAGTCGATATGGAAACCTGTGTCCAAACCCTAATGCTCGGAAGATCGTCTCGAGAGGTGTACTTGGACAATACTGAAAGTTAGCTTATGTTTACATAACAAAATATCATCAAAATGTGTAATAGCAAACAAAAATACCAATATATATAGTACAAAAAACAAGGAAAAATCAAACAATAATGAACGGTTCGAAGTTGGCGAGAGAATGGTCTGATAGGTAAATTAACCCGCCAAAAAATGACCATTCAAGTGATACTACAATTAATGAGGGGGGATAGGAGTGGTCTTGATCACGAAATCCCGAGGTCCCGAATTTAAATAAAGCAAATCCCGACAACCCGAAATCCGAAAAAAAGGATTCCCGGATCCCGAAAGCGTCAATCCCGAAATCCCGAGCTTAAAAACACCCGATCCCGGAGTCCCGATAAAGGTCCTATCCCCCCTCATTAATAGCACGTGTCCATACAATAACATATATTGAAAGAACCGTTAGTACAATAATTTTCCTCTATACTTCGAAACGCGGAAAATTATAATTAATCAGAGACCTTTAAATTTTAATCTACATGTCTCTGGAATAACCAATATATAATTGATTTATAATTAAGCGTTTGTAACGTCAGTGGATAAATAAAAAGTTACTGTAGAGATGAGCATGTTATTTAACAGTAATTATCATGATTATCACTAAATCAGTAAGACATGAAGACAGTGGCAGATCAAGGTTTTCGCTTCCTCTTTCCTCTCATGAGTAAACAGGTAGCATTGATTGCAGATTCCTCCTCTAAATCCATCTCCACCTCTTCTTGTAATGTGACAGCATTCATATCTGATCCTATACAAACTTTTGTCATGCATGCATACTAGACATACTAGGAATCTTCAGAAATTACTATTACATCGTCTTCAGCTTGAAAGTCATCTAGTAGTATAATTTCAATAACACTCTCTACTATAAATGTTTCTGATGTTTCTGTAGTACACTCAACGAAATCAAGAGGGTGGATTTTTTCCTGAGCAAACCACTTTCCCGAAACAAATTTGGCATCATCAGGCATTTTATAGCAATCTGATGTGATGACAATGTAAAAAGGACTAGATGGTAGACCGTTGATATCACGTTTAAAAACACATACTGTTGATCCCTTGCTATAGATTACATTTCTGGTTTCCTGGATATCAACTGTAGTACCTACAGTTTCTTGTACAGCCACTTTTAATTTTGAAAAATCTAGCTCATGAACATCTGGAAGTTTCCTTAAATAACAATTCAAAGGAAGAGTTCCTGGTGGTCTTTGGTTCTTATGTTTCTTACCGTTAACTGGTGAACACACTGTTCATTTTCTACTTTCCATTCTCTCATTGCATTTATGTTTGTGTCTGAAAGTTTTACTTCTTTAGTCTGATACATTTCCTCCAGAGAATGATAATTCAAGCAATAACTTGAAAACTTTTCATAATGTGAATACTCACTAGTATAATACAAGAAGCACATCTGTGTGATTCTTTTAAATTAAATAGTTCTCGTACAAAATTTGAAAATCTGCGAGCGAATTGTATCATTAGTGGTGTGTCGTCGATTGCTCTCATCTCAGAGAACAGATCATAAGTTTCAACAATGGTTGTGGATGTACTTTTCAGAGAGAATTTTGCCTAAAATAAAAATTCTGTTTCATTCACAACATCTCTAAGACTTTTCAAAGCAGTGATTAACTATTGAACATGTAGCTATAGACTAGTTGTTACATAAATATTGTTAGCAGCTACGTAGCCGCTACGTAGCTGCTACGATATTGAACTCGACCCAGATGTCATTGTTTTGATCTCAATGTCACAAAGACAAAGAAAGTCGTCCATGTCAGCTAGTCTTGAAATAGCATCATCTATTGAGAAGTTATGTTTGTCTTTAGTAAACCCAAATGTTGACAAGAGCTTGTGTAAAATTTCTAAATACTTAAGTAAACTACTGCTAGGGGTTATCATTTTCACCGGACCAACAGCAGTATCACATACAAAAACAGTTGTTTTCTCTGCCGGAACACACAGAAGCAGGTTGCTGAAATTGAGCATTCGTTTGACATCCATCTTCGCTTCCAGCTCTTCCTGTACCTGCCAATCGTTTGACAACTTTGGTCTCTAAATTGATCTCTTTAACTGTTTTGTCATCAACATCAGAGAAATATAAAAGAGGTTATACCATGTTCGTCTGTTGTTATAACTGGAAAAATGCCATGAACTTTCTTACAATCAATTGTACCATTTCTAAGAATCTCATCGTTAATGAATGTATCATCAATTTAATGGTAGGCAAAAATTCCCCCTTTTTCAATCACGGTCTGCTGATGCAGTGTATATAACGTGGTAATGCACGAATATGCTATAAACGAGGGGTTGCACTACCAATAACTCTTACTGCCGTTGCTTTCATTTGTCTGGAATTATGTTGTTACAAGGAGAGAGTAACTGTAGATGTTGATCGAGATATATATCCGAAACACACATTAAATCGTTTGAGTCAAAGGATACTGCTGCTGATGTTTTGATGTGATCATTCATTTCAATTGAATGTTTATCCATCCTCCTTGATCGATCTTTAGACATGTCTTGATTGTCATTATTGTTTTATCAAGTGAGATGTAAATATTTCTGTACTTAACTTTTAAATTCCATATTTATTTTGTCATGTTTAATATTCCTAAAAATGTATCAATATCCCATATCCCATTTAATTTTAGGACAAATATCCCGTATCCTTAAAATTAAAATGGCAAATATCCCGTTGGTCTTGCTTCCCAGGTGAGCGATACAGGATCATGAGAACCTCTAGTACATAAATGGGGCGAGTTGGTGTAGGGCGATTTGCCAATGGGACGAGAGGTCTTTCTTCTCTCCCTTCTACTGTTTACGTTTCAGTGTGTGTTTTCCGGTTGATTTTACAGGTTACCAGAAGAAATGCATCATGAATAATTGGCAATGGATATCTTTCATTGTTCTATTTTTCTAATTGTTTTGATATTAGAATTATTATCTTCATATACAGATGGAAATTATGGTTAGTAATTTTAATTTTTTTTCAATTTACATTTTAATGACAACTACAAGCATCAAACACGATCGATGACAAATTATCCAGGTTTTAATTAAATATACACCCATCCCAATTGATTGATTAAACAGTTACCAGTTTGATTTATATTTCATATTAGTATAACCAAGGATTTATATAGTATTCAACCGATAGGGACTCCAAGTTCATTCTTTCACAGCATAAAGTCCAATGCAAGTGCCCCAAAATTATGTAGAAATGTTCAGGTATCTATTTGTATTACACATTTACATTATTAAAATATTGGATGTTTAACTAGTGTGTACAGAATATTTTTCCTAATTTGCGTAAATTAAAAAAATTATAAGCAATCAATGATAAGGGACAAAAAAAAATATGAATTGAATACATCTTATCTCAATGTCCACTATTTCTGGACATCACAAACGTTCCTGGAAAATTTTGACATCATAATAGAAAATATCTGATGCCACAATGGAAAAGTGATTGTTGTATGACGTCAAAGTTTAAGCAGGACATATTTTCTGGTCAAGCTGGCCCCATCCCCCTTCCCTGGATCTGTCTATGGAAATATCAATAAAAATTGATACAAACTTATAACTGTACTTCTATTTAACAGAATGTATTGATTCTTGTTATTTTTACTGTCTTTAGAGTATAACAAACAACTGAAAAGATGCTTTCGTATCTTTTATCAAGCTACAATCTAAATTTCATAATTCATTAGTAGACCATTTATTGAACTTTTCAACATGTCAAGGTAAAGAATCTCGAATTTAATCATAATAACTTAAAAGGTATATACGTAGATGCTGAGCAAATATAATATACAGATATAAACAATACCAAAGTTTATATCATTTTTTCAAAATGGTCACAAAGCCACTTAATGCTATAGATTAAAACTAAAACATTTTCTGTTGAAATTAGTTTGAGGTTAAAACTTAGTTTGACTGGACTATTTTCAAATTAGTCCATATAAAGGTTTGAAAGGTCCCAAATTATAAATTTTTGATGTTTTTTATATATGCTGAATCCGACCATTTTGTTAGATTTTGAATACATTTATTTTGTGTCAGAAACCTATATAAAATATTATGTCATAACTTTATCACAATCCAAATTCAGACAGTATTAAGCTTGAATATTGTGTCCAAATTTGCCCCAACTGTTCAGGGTTTGACTTCTGCGGTCCTATCAGGCTGTGCTCAGCCAAACATTTAATGTATATCTAATGTTCTGAATGCTAACAAGGTCTGTGCCTGAACAGACTTATAAAATTACTCCAGTGTATAGCGCTTAGAACAGGCTCATAATTTTACTCCAGTGTATATTTAGAGTGCTTTCTTTTAGGTTTTATGATAATGTTGATTTATAACAGAAGTGTGTTTAACTTTTAACATTTATGATTATATGGTTTTATGCTGACTAAGTTCTGATGAATATGTTTTAATTTTGCTTACAAAAACTGTGTTTTAAAGTTATTATTAAATGTTTTTAATTAGTATATATATCTAATTTCTTTTACCTGTATAATATGACGCAAATGAGAAATATACTATTTTGGCCCAAATAAAATATGGATTGTGTCGCAAATGAAAAAAAAATTGGTGAAAAATTAAAGCAAAGCACTGCTACAAGTCTATAGTTAACTTATAATAGTTTATGTGGTTTTAATGAATGCAATTAATTTTCCTTGCTGTTTTTTATCATTAAATAATGATAAGTACATATTACATTGATATTAACATGAAGACATTCATGACAAACTTATCATATAAACTGTCCATTGACCATGTGTTGGGATTTTTTATTGATATTCTATTTTGGTATTTTTATCTACCGCTTTGAATGACCTATGTATTTATAGGAAAATTCATGACTCTTTAGGTGAATAAAATATTAGAAATTCATGTTTTGAATAGAGACCTTCATTAAAAAAGTTATTTGAACTGATAGGTTGATTAATTATTATATACATTGAAGTCAATGTTAATTGAACATTTAATCTTCTTTGTTTACACATGACTGTGACATGTGCATTCATCCATGAATGATTGAATGAGTTTTATCCTCAGATCTATACCTATATATATATATAAAGAGAAATTACCTAAGTATTAGATACACCCTGAGGGTGATACAGTTACCCTAAATGGGTGTCTAGATCTCTAATTTACACCAAGATATTATTGTCAATGCAGAATAATTGTTGTTGTTCATGAGGTTCTTCATACACACACTAAAAGTTGTCATGATATCAGTTGATTTTTAAAGTCTATTCAACAGCTAATCTCAAAGCTTTTTGGAATATAAAATTTTACCGTACGCTTTTCAGTCTGAAACAAAATTTAGGCTTCAAGCTAATCACTGCAAATTTGTGAACACATAAATGGGTCACTCAATTAAGTGATTTAGTCAGAGGTTAAAAAATTTAGAAGGCAACTTGATAATTCATGTATCAGATATGAAAACTTCATCACATAAAATTTAAAGTTATTTAAAAGGACTGCTTGCTTGTTTTTGCAACAAAGGAAATAAGCTGATATCCATTTCACATTGACAATAATATTTTTTTTCACCCAAAAAAAATAACAATGATAGATATGAGTATCTTTCTAGAGCACTTGAGTTCACCCCTAGTCTGTGGTGGAGTTGAGTATCTTTCTAGAGCACTTGAGTTCACCCCTAGTCTGTGGTGGAGTTAGATTTGCTCAGTTTTTAGTTGTCTAGGTTGTCTTTAGTACACTTACATGTATTTATATTTTAGGTGTATTTTCAATTTTTCTTTGACTTATGATTTTTTAAAGATTTTTTTGGTATTACATGTATTACCATTTTTTAAAATTTTTTTTTTTAAATAACTGAAAAATAAACCATATAAATACTACATCTACATGTATCATGACTATGTTAGGAATGTCTTATTTTCTAATTTTTGTCAGTTATCCAGATTTTTGTGTTGTAATAATTTTATAATTTTTCAGGTAAACAGTTTATTCATTCATCTGAGAAATTCAATAATAACAGACAAAGAGTTTATGAATTTGTACAACCAGTATTATATCAAAATGGACAGAGAAGGGAGACAACTCTTGATCAGGTACATTTGTGTTTTCTTGTTTTTAACATGTAACTTGACAGCAAAGGTGTAGTAACAAATATGGACAACATCAGGCCTAAATTAAAATATTGTTTGTTTGCCCTTTTCCGACCCTATGTTTTGAAACAGGGTAGGTAGGTAGGTAAAATATTTTATTTTTTTCCCCAAAAAAATAACTTGGCTCGGTATATTATTTGTCATGGGTAGGCAGGTAGGTAAAATATTTTATTTTATAGATACAAAATCTGCATAATGTCATTTTTTTGTCCGTTTGTTTTTGCAAATAAGTTTTCCGCTGGGACTATTAGTTTTGAAAAAAATATATATAAGAGATAACTTTGTACTGGTAAGATAATGTCCGGGCAGACATAAATTACTAGTAGAAAAAGTCCCTAGAGTGTTACAAATTTCGTGTGTGCCTTTTTTTCCAATAAAAATGCTATAAGACTTAAAACTCAATTGTCACGTATTTTGCATCACATTTATAAATGATCTGTATGGAAAACTTGGCGATTTTACTGTCAGATATTCTCCACTTTACAGGGTTTTGTCACTTTTGGTTCATGTCAGATATAAATAATTTAGCGGCATCGTTAACATAATCATTCTGATATGCGGATCACAAAAGGCCATCCCTACATAGAATACAACGTCCGTTTACAAATTAGTTTGTACACACGTAAATACTTTTGTATCAAACGAACTTTTTTGTAAATGAACCCTGCTCTTTAAGTTTAAAGGTACAGAGTAACGTACTTCATATCATGATTTCAGAAAGCGTTCAACATCGATTTCAAACAAATGCTTTGAAACTTCAAATGCAAGTGTTCATGTCAAACGCTCAGGTGATACCAAACGGACTGGACCTTATACGTAAAGATAAAAAGGTAAAAAAGTTTTGAGCGGGAAATACAAATATAAGATTTTTGGTAGGAACGAAAAAATAAAATAAAATAAAATCTTGCTGGTAAATACAAATAAAAGATTTTCAGGCGGAACGAATTGATAGGGTCGTTGGGTAAAGGGCAAACAAACAATATTTTAATTTAAGCCTCAGGGTTTGCTTTCAATATCTTAGCGGCTACATGTACGTAGTGCTACATAGATTTACAACTATTGAATGTGTAGCTAGCCTAGTTTCTACATAGATATTGATAGCAGCTATGTAGCCCCTACGTACATGTAGCTCCTACGATATTGAACGCAACCCAGTTATATTTTGTCATCCACATCATTGTCCATGTCCCACTTTATGTTAGATCTAAGATCAGGATCAACATAACCTTGAAAATAGTTGGACAAACTTCCACAAAACGTAGACATATTCTTCTACAAGACATCATGTTTTGCGCCTACTTGTTACAATATAGGAATGAAACTCTGTAATACATGTAATACTAAGGGATATATTTAATACTAAGAAAAAAATTACAGCAATGATATAAAGTCAGTGTTCTTTTGTTTATTTTTTATTGCTGTTTGATGCTGTGTTGCTGTCATATTGACCTTTACCTAGTACCTTTTCTATATGGCCGCAAACATTTTTGGTATGATGTCCTTTGTTGTCGTCTAAAGACACATTTTGTTTCCAAACAATAACTTTAGTTTTAGTGAATGGATCTCTATGAAATTTGACCAGAAGGTTCAATACCACCATAAGGAAGCTTGGGATTGATTTAGTTGTTATGGTACCAACAGTATAGGAATTAAGGGCAAAAAAAATAAATTTGTAGTTGCAGGACAATATCTTTGATTTTTTTGTGTGTGTCAGAAGCCTATATTATTGAAAAAATTTGATCAAAATCCAAATTCAGACAGAATCAAGCTTGAATATTGTGTCCTAACATAGATGTAATACCTGGCCCAGTGGGTATTACATCTATGGACCAAATTTGTCCCAACTTGTCTGTCCTTTATTTGTAATGAGTCACATGTATAGTGATGAATATTATCTTATATTGTACTATTGAACCTTTGAAAAAAGGGCAATGTTTTTCAGTACATTGAATGTTCAATAATCTTAACCCTTGACAATAGAGCAATAAGGTGTTTCCCAGCAGGAAGTTATAAGAGTCATGTGGTCAAGCAGCTGTTTCACTGCACTTTTAACCTTTTCAAACGATTGAAATACAACTTTTCCTTTTAAACAAAACAAATTGTATTATAGTTCATGTACATGTATTTTCTTAAATAATGCTACCCTTAAAAAAATCCTGGTCTGATAGGTTGGGCATAGATTACATCTATGGTTTGGTAAGTAGGTGGGGATTTTGAAATTTTGTTTGGCCAACAACACATACGATACATGTTTTAGACAAGAAAACGATGTTAGAGCAGGGCAAAATCTTAAAAAACTAATTAAAATGATTGCTGTCATTAAATATTTTGTATATTCTGCTATATTATATTACTACATGTACTTGTAGGTGGGTAGGTAGACAAAATCAAACAATTTAAATTATGTTTTTTTCCTGATGAATTTACACTACAGGGTTTTATCATTTTTGACAACTCAACCGACAAGCATGTTGCAGAATTTCATTGCTATATGGATCACAATACATGTATTGTCATAAGGATATCTATAATACTTAAATTACGAGGTCCAATTTGTCAGCCGTCATCAGGTAAAAACGACAAATCAAAGAATTCAACTCTATATATAACTAATATAGGACAATGGTATAGATTAAAAATTACACCACTCCAGACCCTTTTGTTTTCCACATAATTAATATTGCCAATAATTAACAAGTTCCGGGTCGAATCCGATACCGATACCAATAGTATATTCACCTGTTAGCTTATACCTTATCTGTACATTCCGCATTTGACAGGCGCACCACCAAACGGTGTATTTAGGATTTTGCTATATACACGGGTCATAATCAAAGGGCTGACACTACTAAATTCAATCATTGTTAAATTGTTTCCTATTGTAGTTTTATTCAGCAATCAGCAAGACTTTCTAAGATAACTAATATAGGACAGTGCTGTTGATTAAAAAATACTCCATTCCTGGATAGCCAGGACCTTTCGTTTTCCAAATAATTAATATTACCAATAATTGATAAGTTCCAGGTCGACGGGTTCAAACAGAAAGATTTGAAAGCAGAGAAAACTGTGTATCTTATAATCGACATGACTTTATCAGATGACAATACCAATTACTAAAATAAGGCTTAGGCATAGTTATATACTTTAATTCAGTCACGGACCCGCACGATATCACGGGTGTGTACTTGTAACATTAATGAATATTAAAGGAATAAAATTTCCTTCATTTTTTTTCTAACTGAGGATAAAAGTAGCTCTGAGGTTTAATAATACATGGTCACTTTGAGCAATTATCAACCCTTTAAATGGTATTTTCTGTTGAGGGTGCAGCATTTTGTCACGGAAGCAAGACAAAGTGGCCATGGTCCTAAATAACATTGCTGCATTGTTAAGTTTTGAAAGTTATTTTTCATTTTTCCATATTTTGCTGATATATATATTGAACTAAATTTACATTTAGTCTAGAATTACATTTTTTATACATCAATAACTTTGTTAAACTGTCATGGAATGAATTGAGTCTTTGAAAATAAGTTCCTACAAGAAAAACAAGCATCTTAAAATAAAAATTGGAATTTTGTTTCTTCTCAATGAAGTTTCTGCCTATTTGTTCTGCAGTTGAATTAATTAGCATATACACATTAGATTTCCATTTTAATTTTAATATTTGCATATTATTTTTAAAACTACGTACAGGTGCGACACATCTGTGTGTCAACAGTGTTTTTTTTTATGCAAAACACACATGTATATCTTTTCAATTAAAGTAGGTGGAATTAACAATTTTTTGCCAAGTTTCTTGGAAATTTTAAAAATGTCACTTATTAAAAGTGATAGATAAACAATTTTTAGTTATTTCCTGGCTGATAGTATATATCATTTATATTTAAGTCTTTTTCTTGCATGACTTAAAAGTAACTTCCTTTTGGATGTTGTGACACTTATTATGTCACATAATGTTTGAAAATACAATAAACAGAATCAGTAACAAACATTCTTTTACTAATTGCTTGCCAAAAAGTTGTGATGTATTCATATATTCAGAAGGATGCCTCCAGGTGCGGGAGTTTCTACATTGAAGACCCATTGGTGGCCTTCGTCTGTTGTCTGCTCTATGGTCGGGTTGTTAGTGCTTTGACACATTCCCCTTTTTCATTCTCAATTTAATTGTGCTGTCAAATGAATAGCAGTACATTCTGATCGATTGGCAATCTAAAAATTGTATTATACATTTTTGTACATTGATCTTAACATGGCAGTCTTTAATTCTTGAAGTGACCATGCTTCCAGGACACTTATACTAATATCTTCTAAATATTACAACTGTTAAAAAAGGATTGTAAACTATTGATGTAACCATCACTGAATATATTTTCGTATGAACATACATTTACTAATTTTTTGTCAGAAATTCAATTTGCTGTTTTATTTTAAATCAAAATGTAGTGAATACAGTTATACCTATATATTATGTCATTGTTTGGATTCAGCTTTATTTTATTAGTTTAACATGGTTTTATATATCTAAAATTTGTTTTTCAGAATAAGCATATAGAGAAAGCAACAGTTATATTCAATGCCTTCAAAAAGCGTTTTGTGATAGATATTCATTTAAATAGGTATGGATTATAGAGATTTTTAGTGTCTGAGTTATTTAGTGATAAATTGTAGGTAAATGGATATGTACTAGTTTAATAACATGTATTTAATTGTCCAATCCATATTTACACTGAAGTCACGAGTACAAAGCCTATACAAGTACAAATTTCAGGTGTTAAATGTATTTTTGGATGTTCATATCTCCTGAAATTTAATGCAACAATAGAAATAATACTGCTTTTAAAATAAAGTGTGTTATGCACTAGGTAACCGTATACCCCCATTTTTTTTTTAAAGTATACAATTTCAAATTGGTAGGATGTAAAAATGATTATATATCACTTATTATATTTTTCATATATAAATATAGCTTGCATGTTTTGTTTGTTTTAGGTTTTTATTCACAAAGTCTTATATTGAAAAAACCTTTAATGAAAGAAATGAGCCTGTGATAAGAAAACCAACGAATCAAGTAAGTCATATATATAATCATAACTATTCGCTTTGATCTATCAAGTAGGTCATATAATCAGGGGTCGAAATTAGCACTGGTCGGGTGGTCCGAGACCAGTAGAATTTACGTCGGACCAGTAGATTTTGTTAGCTGGTGGTCCGACGGACCAGTAGAAGTTGGTGATAAAAATCACTGATTGCAACACAATCTCAGTTTATTTACAAAAAAAAAATACTTACGAAACAAATTCCACTGTACAGGGTTGGTATTATTTATATTAGTGTTTGTCGAATGAATGTCACTATTTAGGACCAGTAGATTTACGGTTCACTGGTCCGGCTGGCCAGTACACAAAAAAGCTTAATTTCGACCCCTGCATATAATTATAACTAACCCATGAGATTAGTGATCTGATTGACCCTTGTTCGGCTCCAGAATACCATATGCATTTTTTATGCCCCATTTATGGGCATTATGTTTTCTGGTCTGGTCGTCAGATCGTCTGTCCTACTTCAGGTTAAAGTTTTTGGTCGAGGTAGTTTTTGATGAAGTTGAAGTCCAATCAATTTGAAACTTAGTAAACATGTTTCCCATGATATGATCTTTCTAATTTTAATGCCAGATTAGAGATTTTATTCCATTTTCACGATGCACTTGGGACACATTCTTATTATGGTTATTGTCCTTTGACTCTTAGGACTGTCTTTATTAAACTTACAATATGCTGTACATTTTTTAAAGTTTGACTTTTTGCTGAATAGGAAATGACCTTTTCAATTGATGCTCTGTCACTATAACACAAGTACATGCATTATATACAAACCTTTAGATGAATGAACTTTAAAGGTATTTTATTTTATAGAAATCTTCATTTGAAAAATGGCTGGCAGAGTTAATTCTTTATACAGACTTTCAAATTATCTAGCTCAAATTACAAATCCAAATGATTTTTAATACTGTGCATGAGAAGAGATTCGGAGAACTTCTACAAAGTGTCATGGTGATCATGCAGTAATCATCACAATAATAGTGGTACATAGGTTCCTGTTGAATTTTACAGTAAATGACATGTAGTTACATAGATCTTTGCAACTATTAGGCCAATCTTTCCTAAACTTGACAAGGATTGTGTTCCAGAAAATCTTTTATTAATTAATTTTATTAATTTATTATGACAGTATGGAACATATGAATGCAACAGTTCATAATTCTGATTGGGTATATTTAAATTTTTGTTATACCCATTTCTGTCAAAGTTTATTATGGTTGTGAATAAATTTTCAGGTTTTGAAACATTGCTACTACCATGGAACAGTTCGTGGTGTACCACATTCCATAGTGTCTTTGAGTTCCTGTAATGGAATAAGGTAAGCATCCATTGTTCGTGGTGTACCACATTTCATATAGAGTCTTTGAGTTCTTGTAATGGAATAAGGTTAGCATCCATTGTTCATGGAGTACCACATTCCAAAGTGTCTTTGAGTTCCTTTAATGGAATAAGGTAAGAATCCATTTGTAACTGTTTGTATTTGATAGAAATGTTTTTGCTCAATAACTTATACTTCACAGAAACCTAGGATATTATATCAATGACATTATTCCTGTAATATACAAAACTGTATAGTAGCAACATTAGATCCCTATAACCTATATTAGATTTTTATGCATCCTTGTCTTAATGAATTTTTTTCAACAATATTTTGTATTTTTATTATTGCTGAATTACCATTGTGGAATAATATATATTTTTTTTATTATAGAGGACATATAACAGATAATGAACAGAGTTACTACATAGAGCCAGCAGCAGAAGGAAGGTATCATAAGTTCTATATAGAACCAGATACCAGACCCTCTGTATTTCATTCTGAAGGTTTGTAACCTAATTTGCATATACATACATGTATATATTTGCATGCTGTGCTGGTGTATTTAACTTGTCAGAAATGAAACATCATCCCTGAAAAATATATATGATCCCTTGGTACTGGTGTTTTTTCATGGACAATATCAATATTTATGGAAAAAAGACAACTGATTAATCAAATATGGTATACATGTATCAACTTTACTCATTTAAAGACACTTTATTTTAATAGTGCTAGGTTTAAATTAAAGTTAGTCTTTGTTCAATATATATCGTATTCTAACTACCAAAAAAACAGAAGTCTATCAGAAGTGTGCAGATCTGAATTAAGTTAGCCTCAACCAAATGTTATAACGCTTATACACAATGCTTTTTATCACACAATAAGAGTTCTCGCTAAGGATTTTTGAAGGGGAGTCCAAGGACTTGTCATTTTTAGCCATGATGAGTCAAACAGCAAGAAGAAAATATTTTATTGCAATATAATGTAATATTTTAGTCTCCATTTCCTAACAGAACAATGAAATGACATTAAATTCAGATCACTTTTAAACTTTTGCTATAAAATGATGATTTTGTGTTTAACTGTGTTCAGTTTATACAAAACATTTCAATCTTAATGCATCTGTGGACTCACTAGTTTTTAAAATGGTGAGTCCAGACAGATTTTGATGAGTTCAGGACTCATGGAATCGCCTTAGTGAGAATCCTGCACAATACAGATCAAATTTGAATATTAGAGGTGTTCTTGAGTTTTCTCCCATTACAAGTGGAAAACATGCTGAATTTTTTGTTTCCATTCTTTAACTAATCTTTGCCTCAACCAAATGTTATGAAACTTATATACTATACTCATTTACCACAAAACTCAGATCATTTACAAATTTAGGCAGTGTCACTTTTACTGGTCTTCAGTTATGTCCCTTTATAACTTTTTATTATACGCAAGTTAGGGCAACATTCCCTATATATTATAGCAGTTATTTATTTATTACTAGATTTATAGATATCTCATCCTAAGGTTATTTGGGGGTAATTTTCGTATTACTTTTACAGTCTACTATAAAATCACCACTTATATTTTTTATTTTGTAGATTTCAAATCCAAACATTCCATATACCTTAATAATGCAACAATTAATTCCTTACACAGAAAGGAATTCTTACAAAGGGTATGTATATATTCCAAGGAGTTGTATTAGATGATTTGTTTAAATCAGAACTTGACAATATAGTGAAACCTGTTTAAACCGAACCTCTTTGGGACTCTAGATTTTGTTCGGTTTTGGCTGATGTTCGGTTTTATCAGGTTAACCACGCATACAATTTGATATGACAGGGCTGAAGAATATGTTTGGTTTGTACAGGTTTTCGGTTTACGCAGGATTTGGTTTAGCCAGGTTTCACTATATTTAGTATTTTTGTATACTTTGTTGACTTGACTTCATATGAAAAATTAAGAAATTATTTTAACATTGAGATTGTTACCTAACAGTTAAATGATTATGTTATAAAGTGGATCCTTTATTTGCAGCAAATTGTCTGAGATGAAATATGACCTAGTTTTAAAATTGAATTGTCATAGCCTAATTTGCAGTCATACTTGAATATCTTTAACTGACACTAATTAAGGCAGATAAAAAATTGAATTTGATGGAGGAAAAAGATCAGGATTTTGAAATTAACAATACTTTGAGAAGTATAAACTTTCATTATGCTGTTATTAAAATATTTATATTTCTTATTATTAAATATTTCAGTCAAAACGTAGTATACGAGCACCAGCCGATAGCAATAGAAATTCTAAATATGTAGAAATGTACATCGTTAATGATAATTCTGTTGTGAGTATAGTTATATAAAGACGTATGAGTGGGGGGATGTCCTTTTTATTGGACGATTATATGCATTTGAATGGGGACATTTGGTTGGAACAGTCACAAACAGTGTGAAGCCAGATTTTATATAAACAGAATTTCTAAAATATAGGAGTATAGCATTATGTTTGTATTTACGTCCACGAAAGAAAGCTTATATTTCATTTAAAGTTCATATATCTAGAGAAAGTTGAAATATTTAGGCAATTTCTCTGTAAAGAAGATTATTTTCTGTGTAGAAATAGATACAGTGCATGAGTGTTTTTATGCCCCACCTACGATAGTAGAGGGGCATTATGTTTTCTGGTCTGTGGCTCCGTTCGTCTGTGCCTCCGTCTGTGCGTCCGTCCGTTCAGGTTAAAGTTTTTGGTCAAGGTAGTTTTTGATGAAGCTGAGGTCCAATCAACTTGAAAATTAGTAGACTTGTTGCTTATGATATGATCTTTCTAATTTTAAAGTCAAATTAGACTTCTGACCCCAATTTCACGGTCCACTGAACATAGAAAATGAAAGTGGGAGTTTCAGGTTAAAGTTTTTGGTCAAGGTAGTTTTTGGTGAAGCTGAAGTCCAATCAACTTGAAACTTAGTAAACTTGTTGCTTATGATATAATCTTTTTAATTTTAAAGCCAAATTAGACTTTTGACCCCAATTTCACGGTCCACTAAACATAGAAAATGAAAGTGGGAGTTTCAGGTTAAAGTTTTTGGTCAAGGTAGTTTTTGATAAAATTGAAGTCCAATCAACTTGAAACTTAGTACATATGTTCCCTATAGTATAATCTTTCTAATTTTAATACCAAATTAGATTATTATCCAATTTCACGGTCCATGGAACATGGAAAAGGATAGTGCGAGTGGGGCATCCGTGTACTTTGGACACATTCTTGTTTGTAATAGTGATTGTATTATACATTCCAGTATAGACAGCATAGGGGTGACAAACAAAAAATATTCCAGAGATCTCAGGAAATAGCCAATTATGTTAGTAAGGTGAGTATCTACTGAAACATAATGAAAATTCCATGTTTAAAATGACGACCATCAGATCTAGCTGAAGTTTCTACCTCTGGTTTCATCAGTGATATACTGTGAATTCATTTATTTTCGTGGGTACCAATTTTCACTGAAAATGGAAAAATGACATGTTCGTTAATGTTTGATTCCCTGGTTTTGCTGAAGTTAGCATACCAGGTTATAGAACATTTATTATTTGGTTTTCATTTGATTTCGTGGTTCACTTGTACTCATGAAATTCACGAAAATTGGTATCGAACAAATGATAATGAAACCACAGTAAAGGATCAGATAAATAGTAAACATGATATAAATTGAAGAAACTACAGAATTACTAGACAGCAGAGAAGATAAAAATCTGTAAGATATTCAAAAAAGAAATGTGTCTGCTTCAGATGCAAAAAATGATTTTTGCCAACTTATAAATAGACTGTCAATATGCTAAAATTGTTTCATGTTTTGCAGTAATGCATGTTTTGTGACATCAAGTAATTTATTGATATTGAAATTTTAAAAATGTGAGAGAAGAATATCTGAATTTTTCAATGCAAACATTTACTATGTTGAAGACTTGCCTTAAATGATATTGCAATATTTTTCTGAAATTACACTAATAAACATTAATAAAGAATATAATTTACCCCAAAGGTGAATTAACAAACAAAAAAAATACAAACGTGAGGAATGTGCTCTCATTTTAACCACATTTTTTGGACCAAGTGAAGTATGGCAATAAGTAAGGGTTGGGTTACATCAAGGAAGCCATTTTAAAAACAAAACTCCTGGATTTTAGAAAAGTGGACCATCAATATAGAGCTATGTATTATGTTTAAAATGCCTTTGTAAAAAACAAGATGGGGAATGTATAGTAAATATTTAAGAGATAACATAGAAAAATTACAAAATGCAAAGATCTACACAGTGGCAATGAAGAACTGTGTCTTCATTTCAATATAAAGCAAAAGAATTGTTTTACAAATATCATTTGTATAAGGAGTGAAAGGAAATGAATCTTAAAGATAACTTGTTATAAAATGATTGGTTTCAGAGTTTAACATGGACAGGAAAACAAAAGGATTGTACATTTAATAGCAAGTAGGAAATAGGAAATCACTTGTTAGATGACACATAAAAAGACATTATCTTTTAAACTAATTAATCTTGTATTTTTTAACCCCTATTGTATTACAAAGAAATACAAGATTAATGGTACTTAAAATACTTATAAATGTCCTATAGGGCCACTTTAAAGTAAAGGGTCTTGAATTGTTACTATATTATGTGCACTATAACTAGATAACTGTTCTTTTAATGAGGACATAACAAATTTTAATGTCGCTTAATCTATTTACAAAATAAAAGATTTTTAGTAACTTAAAAAATGCCAGAGGCAGCATGTAGTTCAAAAAATAAATTCTTTCCAAAGATCAACACTAAATATTCTGTATTCTTAAAATGATTTAAAGGTTGTTTGCACTTATAAATAGTAGATCAAGGTGTAATGGGGTCTTTAAGATTATCTAATTCATTAGAACAAGTATATGGTTTTTCTAAGTGTATATTTGCTCAATAGTAACTTGTCAGGTCATTGAAATAATATTTTTTATTTGGAAATTTTCCTTTTCATGGAATGATAAGCAAATTTAATTTATTAAAGCAGCAACAGAAAGGAGCACTGGTTTATTTTATCACCCTGAAATGTGCTCCAATGGGAAAATTTAACACTTACATATGATTTTAAAGCACAATATTGTGTTGTAATATATATTCTTTGATCATAATTCTTTTCTGTGATAATGATATTCAAAGAGTTATGTGAATCTCTAATGTTTAATGAATGGCAATGTTCTATTTTGAATTTATTGAACGATAAAATTAGTTTTTGACTCTTCACATTGAATTATCCGCTTCACAGATTATGTGAAATGTGAATGATCAAAAATTAATTTTATGGTTCAATAATTTCAAAATAAATTATTGCCATTCATTATAAATAAATTTCTATGAAAAATAAGGCTCAAAGAACTTTTTATATTGTTTATATTAACAATAACAACGTACACACATGTTGGTGTATGAATACACAACGTCAGAGTACTCAGTGGGCATGTTGCCATAAAAATTAACAACATTGAAAATAAAAGTAATACTTTTAACCAATCAGAAGACAGTAAAAACACCAAATTTATTTATAACGCTGTATTGACTTTTGACCTTGTAGACCTGCAGCAGATGGCTCAGGTGAAATGAAATTGAAAAAGTGGTTAAAATCAAATGTGTATCTCTTATTTTTTTCAGCTTTACCAGCCTTTGAATATTTTCATTGCTTTAGTTGGAGTAGAAATCTGGACAGTTTCTAATAAAATTGTAGTATCAAACTTAGCTAATACTACACTGGATAACTTCCTTAGTTATCGTAGACAGTCCATTAATCCACATCATCCAAACGATAATGCACAGCTCATCACGTAAGAAAGAAAATTTTGTTTATGAACTAGACAGTTATTTGTTCATTTATTAAGAAATCTTAAAGGGGCATTAACTGTCAAATTTTTTTTCTTTGATTTTACTCAAATTCTCAAATTTGATTGATAACATACTCAAACATATACCAAAACTACAATAAAACTGAAATAAACTTTAAACTATTCATAATCCTAATATATCAGAATTTCGTGTGTATTTTAATATAGAAGCCATCTAATTAATTATGTTGATGACCTCTGAAGACTACCTATGGTCACATAACACAATATAGACATCAACATAAAATATAAATAGATATTGACCTCATGCAATTGGATATTTCTAGGTCTGTTTGATTTCATGTTATAGGTTAAAAAAAATAATTATAGTTTTTACCTGTATAAGAATGATGTTTTTTTTAATATGGATCAATCAGGCAACAAAACAGTTCACTTTTATTTAACTTTAAATGTTGACATTCTTTTCCTGTTAAAGACTAAACATGACTTATACATGGACAACCAATTTCTAGCATATGGGTTGAATTAAAGGGCACATGAAACCAAATGTTATGAAACTTTTACAAATGGTTTATTACCACAAAACTCAGATTAAGTTGGAATTTTGGTGGCATCACTTTAACAGTTCTAGAGTTATGGCCCTTTACAAATGAAAAAGTGATGAGTTTTTCATTTCAGTTCTTTAACTTAAGTTTGCCTAAAGCAAATGTTATGAAACTTATACACAATACTTATTACATGTACCATAAAACTCAGATCAAGTACAAATTTGGGTGGTGTCACTTTTACTGTTCTTCAGGGGTAAATTCAGTAAAAAATCTCCCATTGACTTTAATGCTCATCTATGTCTTGAATTAAATTTATACCTGATTTACCTTTAGAAATTTAAATCTTTCATATATCATTCATGAAAGTATGTCCCTGATGACGTATATTTATTTACTGAATTTACCCCTTCAGTTATATGTCCCTTCATAACTTTATATGATATGCAAGCAGGTGCATTTATTTATTAATGATTTAAACAAACAAAAATACTCTTTATTTTCATATCTTGCAGCTTATGCCCCTTTAAGTTAGGTCATTAATTATGATAGAAAATGATAATAATGCAATAATAATGCACAACTCATTATATAACTGAAAATTGTTTCAATATTTGATTATTAAACATCTTGCCTGTATATAAAAGCAAATTGATTTCTCATTTGGTCAGGTACTTGGCACTGATGAGTTTAAAAGCTGACTTTATGAGAAGATCTGTCATACTTTCTATTTGCTAATAATACTCTGAATTATACTCTATAATGAAAAGAAATATTTACTCACTCTTTTTTTGACAACTAATGAACAAAATGACAAAATATATTGTCAGCAGCTTGCCAGTGTATAGTAATATATGAAATGTCAGACACCTGATTCCTGATTTCCAATACTTTGAATTATGACAATGTATGCAACTTCTCTTATTTTACTTTTTATAGCAAAATGATTTCACTTTGATCTTGAAAATGGCTTGCTATGTATTTCAGGGGAATTTTATTTCAAGATTCAATAGTAGGCAAGGCCATTAAGATGTCAATCTGTACCTTCCAGTATTCTGCTGGTGTTGCAATGGTGAGATACATGAATTGAAGTTTTACTCCAATATTTAGTAATGTTAGTAGTAAGAATTTTTTTTATCAAAATTTCAAAATTCTGTTGCAGCATATGCAAAACTACATAGTTTCTAGTGATATATACTGTAAATTCAGAAATTATTGCGAGGTTTTTATTAATGCGAATAATGGGACTGGATAAGTATCGCAATAATTAGAACTTGCAATCTGATATTGGATACATATATCTGTATGCAGATTTTCCTGAAATCACAATAATTAATCTTCTATTTTTTGTGCTTTTTAAAAAAATCGAAATAATAAATGCACGCAATAATTTCTGAATTTACAGTAGCCAAAGGAACTTTACCGTTATTCTGTTAGGGCTATTCCAGAAAAAATGTATGTTGGAAGGCAGTTTTTGTCAGCACCCGCCACCCAGACAATTGTAATTGAGAATTATAGTGCATTATAGTGTGAAAAGTTGCTCTGATACCCATCACCCATGTATTATTAATACAATGTGCCTTCCAACCCCCCCATACATTTTTTTCTGGAATAGCCCTTAGATATACCCCACTTTTCTTTTAATTCATATATAAGAGTTATTTTGATAGTTTGTTTTCTAAATATGTTATTGGTCAGACAGCCATTGGCTCATGTTTACAAGACAATAAGGGTCACACTTCTTTAAATGCTTTCGTCAAATTTATAACAAAACATAATTCCTCCACTTTTTGTTTTGTTGATAAAATGTTAATAAAAGGATTAAGGTCACACTTATTTGAATACTTTTTTTAAATTTGAAATTTAAATGTGATTCAATCTGTTTTTTAGGTAAAGATTGCGTGAAATGCAATCAAAACCTAATGGGACTGACTTGAAATCTAAATCTTCCAAGACTTATCACTACCTTTTTTTGAAACACAAAATATAGTGCATTGATCATAACATTCTTTACATCCTATCCATGAACATTTCCAAAAAATTATTGATAAAATATATGCTCAGATATTCAAGGCTCAAAATGATATTACACTTGTCAAGAAAATAGCACAACTTTTGCAAGGTGCAGGAATCTAATATCTATTGTAAAGATATAAATGATGTCATTGCTAAAGTCATCTTTAAAACTCGTTGGAGTTATCTTCCTTTGTCTAGAATTGCTGTTAAATCAACTACAACCAATGCAATATTTAATTTAACTTCCACTTGTCATTAAATTGAAGCAATCTTTACCCTTAGTGCTTACACATGTTACAAGCAAAGCACTTTGGATTTTTTTTTCATTCTGAATTATCTGTTATTTTGAAATGAAGACAACACATATATTTCTATATGTGATTTATGGGCTGGTTATTATATTATATACATCTATGTATTTAAGGATGCCACCAGTACCACTCAGGTAGCCACAACTGTAGCCCATGAATTGGGACATAACTTTGGTATGGAACATGATAACTATTCAGTATGTCTTTGTCCAGACCAGAAATGTATCATGGCGACTACAGGAGGAGGGTAAGTTTCATATACATTAACCTGAATAGGCTTCTTAGCAATGTTGTCTTGGGTCAGGCAAAGGTGATAAAGTATAAAAATTAATTGAACATTTACAATTGTTGACAATGTTTCTTTCATCCACATTGTGCTTTAAAAGAACCTATTGGCAAGAATACTTTATAAATAGTATGGTATATATCCTGGAAAAAAGTTATATCAGAGATTCAAGGTAGTAACATTAACTGATGTAAATGTCTTACTGTGGATTTTGTGGGTGAAGTTTAACCTAGAAGTAAAATTATCAACAAAGTACAAGTTTTCTAAACACTTATTCCGACTATGACACAACACCAAAATCAAAAATCCATGATAATCTGCTATTAACCCTATTATTTTGGAAAGTAGATTAAAAATACAAAATTGATTTTTTTGGCACATTTCCATCTTGTTGTCCATCCTTAACAACTGTGGATCAACTAAATAATTAAAGAGCATATTAATATTATTTGATGGGAAACACAAACTGATCAGATTTTGTGTCCATGCTCTGCTTACAAGGATCCTTCTGTTCTAGTAATGGTCAGCCAATGTAATTCTAGGTTTTATTCAGATTGTGCAAAATACAAAGTTGATCAAAGTGTGGTTTGGACGTTTCTAAATACAAAATATATAAGACATACATGAGAATGGAACAAAAGTTTTGAATGAAATATATGGTCTTTGACATGTATTTATATTGTATTTTAAAGAACAAATGTATTCTATGAACAATAATAAAGTCTTCCAGGTTATGCATGTCAAGTTTTCAGCATTATGTTTTTGTCAATTTTACCAAAAACAACTGAACTGGAAATAATATTGCAAAAATTGAACTGAACAGTCATTTTATACACAAAACTGTCCTAAAAAAAAATAACTGCAATCCAAAATACAAACTGCCAAAATGTCCTCTTAAACAAAATGTCTACTTGAATTATCTACAATCATTTAATTATTGTTATTTGTAGAAGCAAAACACCTACAAAATGGTCCTCATGTTCCCAGACAGTATTAAATGATAACTTTGAGATTGGTTTAGACTACTGTCTTAAAAATATTCCTGAACAGCTGTTTGATGCTCCATATTGTGGGAATGGCTTTGTTGAGGAGGGAGAAGAATGTGATTGTGGGTTACCGCAGGTAAGTGATGATACTGGACATATGTATTGATACATGAATGTTATTGTGGGTGACCTCATGTAAGTGATGATACTGGACATATGTATTGATACATGAATGTGATTGTGGGTGACCTCATGTAAGTGATGATACTGGACATATGTATTGATACATGAATGTGATTGTGGGTGACCTCATGTAAGTGATGATACTGGACATATGTATTGATACATGAATGTGATTGTGGGTGACCTCATGTAAGTGATGATACTGGACATATGTATTGATACATGAATGTGATTGTGGGTGACCTCATGTAAGTGATGATAATAGACATATGTATTGATACATGAATGTGATTGTGGGTGACCTCATGTAAGTGATGATACTGGACATATGTATTGATACATGAATGTGATTGTGGGTGACCTCATGTAAGTGATGATACTGGACATATGTATTGATACATGAATGTGATTGTGGGTGACCTCATGTAAGTGATGATAATAGACATATGTATTGATACATGAATGTGATTGTGGGTGACCTCATGTAAGTGATGATACTGGACATATATATTGATACATGAATGTGATTGTGGGTGACCTCATGTAAGTGATGATACTGGACATATGTATTGATACATGAATGTGATTGTGGGTGACCTCATGTAAGTGATAATACTGGACATATGTATTGATACATGAATGTGATTGTGGGTGACCTCATGTAAGTGATGATACTGGACATATGTATTGATACATGAATGTGATTGTGGGTGACCTCATGTAAGTGATGATAATAGACATATGTATTGATACATGAATGTGATTGTGGGTGACCTCATGTAAGTGATGATACTGGACATATGTATTGATACATGAATGTGATTGTGGGTGACCTCATGTAAGTGATGATACTGGACATATGTATTGATACATGAATGTGATTGTGGGTGACCTCATGTAAGTGATAATACTGGACATATGTATTGATACATGAATGTGATTGTGGGTGACCTCATGTAAGTGATGATACTGGACATATGTATTGATACATGAATGTGATTGTGGGTTACCGCAGGTAAGTGATGATACTGGACATGTGTATTGATACATGAATGTGATTGTGGGTGACCTCATGTAAGTGATAATACTGGACATATGTATTGATACATGAATGTGGTCATGGGGATAAAATAGTTATGGGGGGGGGGGGGGGGGGGGGGGGTTGAATATAAATTCAAATCAGATAACCAATTTAAGTTCTTTGACTACAGTTATTCTGTGTCAGAAACCTATTATGTGTCAAATATTTAATTACAATCCAAATTCAGATCTGTATCAATATTGTTTCCATTTTGCCCCAACTGTTCAGGGTTGGACCTCTGCGCTCGTATCCAGCTGCACTCAGCGAAACAATTTTTAAAAAAATGAATTGAAAATACTTGAACATGTCAGCAGTATGTTGCTTTTACATGACAGTTCTGTTTTCGAAATAAAATGTTAAGTAAAGGTAACTGGTAACAGTTAACAACAAACAGTACATCGTGATTACAGTAGACAGATGTTAAAAAATATACTTAACTGTAGAAAATAACCTCATTTAAGGGATAAATTACCCCAAATAAAAGCACTTTGTATTTGAATAAACAAAGAGAAGTGGAATGATAGCCTGAGAAACAATTGAAGAACCAAAAGAACATGAATAATTATAGATTACGGCACTGTTAAAACAATGAGTAAAACATGTACAGTACATAGTCATCTTTAAAAGGCTATTTTAAAAGACTAAATGGGAGAGAATTCATAAGGAAAACCAACAGGCTGATAATTGCTACACAAGCAAGTTGTGATAATTAAAAAAGGTGAGCTTTTTTGGTATCTGTCAGATCACTTCTGCCTGTTAGATGATAATTTTCAATTTGTTGATTGAACATATAATCAAAATTGATCAAAATTTTCACTATTTTTACTGAACAGAATGATAACTTTATATAACGTCAGCAGCTTGGGAGTGTAGAGTGGTTATATATGAGATTTTTTCCCGATCTGTCAGACACTTAGTTTTGACTAAAGATACTTTTAATATTGTAAATTCAGAAATTATTGCGAGGTTTTTATTATTGTGAAAAATGCGAAAAAAGTTGTAAACACAATAATTTAAACTCGCATTTTGAAATATTTTATATGAATTAAACAGGATTTTTCTCAAATCGTAAAAATTAAAATCGCATTGAAGTCTAAAATGACAAAATCGCAAAAATAAATGCATGCAATAGTTTCTGAATTTACAGTAATAAGTTGGGGCATGCTTATCAAGACATACATGTGCATTCTTGTTCTATTGTTACATTTTATCTATTGAAAAATGCTTCATTTATCGGAAATAATTTGAAATTATATATATATGTATTACAGACATGTGACAATAAATGTTGTAATGCCTCATCCTGTAAGTTGTTAAGTCATGCCAGATGTGCTACAGGCAGATGTTGTGACCTAAATAATTGTCAGGTAAATATTATTGTAGAAACATAAGATATTGTGTGATATGTGACGTAAATAATTGTCAGGTATATATTATTGTAGAAACATAAGATATTGTGTGATATGTGACCTAAATAATTGTCAGGTATATATTATTATAGAAACATAAGATATTGTGTGATATGAATATTGTAAATAGTATACCCCACTTTAAAGAAGAGGGGGTATACTGTTTTACCTCTGTCTGTCCATCCGTTAGTCCATCCATCCATCCATGAATATTTTCGTCACATTTTTCTCAGGAACTACTATATAAGGATTTCTAAAATTTGGTTTCAGGGTTTATATAAGTCAGTTCTAGCGTGTGATGTGTTTTCAAATTCATCACTCAACAACTTCCTGTTCACCAAAATATTTCGGCCTTGGTATCATAAGTGAGCAGTAGCTCAAAGTTTTACTTGTTCTGTCTTTGCTCACATGGTTATGATAAAACTGTGATGTAAATTATACTTAGATATTATGTTTTTTCCTTGGTCCAGCTGTATGAAAGGCTTTTCTGAAACATGCCCTATTAACATTTTATTCGCAGAAATGTTTAGATATGACTAAAAATTGATCATAACCAACCCATTACAATATGTAAGTTATGCTTCCAGTTCAGGTTTTGGTCTTTCAAACTATCACAACTGAACCAAATGAAATCTTGCCTTCTAACAGGGACATTTTGGTGTGTTTGAAGTGCTTTTTCTAAGTTAAATACAAAAAATAAGGAAAGAATGTATACATGTATAATATACTTGAATATATGAGGAGAAATATTTCAAAGATACAATAACCAAATTTTTATAATATCTTTCTTACTTTGAGTAGGTCTCAATGAGAAATGTCATGAATTGTCTAAGAAAAATATGTAGGGTAGTGCTTATTGATTAATCAATTAATCCAGTGGCAGTTTTCATGCATACTTAGGATCAGAGGATCAGAAACTGTTGACAATTGTAACAAAAGGAAGTTTCTGCAAGATAGGGATGAGTGGATGAGAGATTTATACTTTAACTGGAAAACAATTAAAATCTTCAGTACAAAATTATCAGATATTTTTAGATGAAAACTTATCTTTTTTACAATTCTGCATTGGTTTCAACCTGAAATTCCAAAAGGTTCACGTGGGTCAAGTGATGATACCAGGGCTGATATGAATCAGGGCAGGGTATAATAACAGGCCCTGGGCACAAATATAACTAGGGCAATTCAGCATTTATGACATATGCTAAATTAGATTTTCTCTTTTCAGATATTTAATAATTATAGATTAACAATGTCTTTGTCCATATCTACCCTGTTATTTTCAAAGCTTTTGATCTAAAACTACACATTTGTTGTGGGGTTTCTGTTAATAATTTATAAGTAAATTTTGTTTACACATAGCAACACATTTTTTTTGTTACAGCCAAAGTCTGCAGCAACTCTTTGTAGATTATCACCAGGTGAATGTGATTTACCAGAATTCTGCGATGGGGAAACAGAATATTGTCCATCAAATGTGCATATCATGAATGGTATGCCATGCAGTGGAGGACAGGTAAATTAGTATATTTCTTAATTTCTAACTTTATTCTATTCATATATAGTGCTACAGAGAAGCATCTTTTTGACATTCAATCTTGAGTAAAGTGTATGCAGAATGTGATAGGAAAAAAAAATCTTGCAGATTGCAGGTATTATAATGTTTGTAGTAATGTTCTAAAATGTCACATCTACATGTACACATGTTCAGGTATACACGACTAAAAGTATATCAGACTAATGAACTCTAATATATCAATTCCATTTAAATACATGTAAACTCCTATATTTTGTACAAAATTGTTGAGTTTTTTTGTTTAAAAAAAAATTACCAGTTTTGACAGGAAATGTAGTTTTAAGAGATCATGTCTAATTCAAAATTAAGAAATATTTTTTTCATTTATCTGTATTTTACTGACCTATTTGCTTTTTGCAGTTGACTTACTTTATATATTGTTTTGGATTAAATAAAATTTATAATCAATTACTTTGTCAAACCTTCATGGAATGTTATATAGCTTTGACAGAAGTTTCTATGAGATCAAGAAAAGCATCTGCAACATTTTACTGATAAAAGACTTATATAAATTTTTATATTTTATAAATTGTTATTTGGATGGAGAGTTGTTTCATTGGCACTCATACCATATCTTCCTATATCTATTAGTTTTTTGTTTACGTCTGTCAGTCCATCAGTAACATAACATATTAATCGTGTAACTACAATCTGTGCTTCCTGAAAGGAGTAGTTCCAGTAAGACCCCTTTTTGGCCCAAAAATATAGCAGTTTTACAAAATTGTTAAAATGTAAACTTTTAAGTTATTTATTAGAAAATAGAATGCCAAATTACTGAAATCTTCACAATTTTAGCATTTTAGTTAAATTTTAGACAGTTTCCATCTTAAATGACAGTGGCTGCATTTGTGTTCATTCTTAATATTGAAATGTAAGTTGTATTTGATGATAATACATAACATATATAAAGGTTGAGGATGAACACGGATGCATTCACTTTCATTTTTGACAAAAAATCATCTGAAAAGTGACATTTTTTGGCATATTTGATAGATTTTTTATATTTAAGCTTGGATTGTAGCGTTTTTAATGAGTAAATCAGTTAAAATCTTTCACATAAACTAATTGCATCAACTGAAATAGACACTTCAGTGTTTAAAAAGTGTCCAAAATGTTTCGTCAGATGAACCTGAAATTTGAGGCCAAAATCGAACCTTACCAGACCTACTCCTATAGTATCAAGCTTTATGTGTGCATTTTCAGATCCAGTGCTTTTCAACTCCCTGCTAACAGGAAATTTAAACTAACCCATATTATTCATGGTGTGTATGAAATTTCTAAGAAACTTCACGCAGAATCTAACTTCCTATACCACGGCTAGCTATTATAAGTTATATGGTTCGCTACTGACCCCCCTAAGGGTCCATAGAGCGTTGGTAAACTACATAGGGAGTGATGTGGAAGGACCAATCTATGGAATATATTCACCCTGTATGGTTTATAGGGGTCAGAAGGGAACCATATAACAAATTTATAACACCCGGGACTTTTTCTACTGCGTTGTGTAGAAAAGTAATAATCAAACACTTAAATAGATGACGTCATCATTAACAGTACACATGACGTCGTAAACCCCCTATGAAATTTACTAACCCCCTATGAATCTATAGGGGGTTACCATATAACAGCATTAAACCAATCACAACAAGATAATTTACCTGCGGTGCAATAAACCATATGGTTTGTTTTCACATACATCTTTCATCATTTACCTAATACTTTTGAGTGGGAGCAAAAGCTCACAGTTCAACTTGTTAATTTTTTTTCAGTCATACTGTTACAATGGAAGTTGTACAACACCTACAGGTCAATGTAAACTGTTATGGGGGTCTACAGGAAGAGTATCAGATCCAATCTGTTTTAAAATGCTAAATATCAATGGTAGCAAGTATGGTAACTGTGGTTATAACTGGATCACCAGGAGATACGAAAGATGTGACAAGGAGTATGTATAGTGTCTTTCTATGTTGTGATGTTACACTATTGTTTCAGATAAGGGTGAAGGTTTGGTACTATTAAAACATTTAAACCCACTGCATTTTTTGAACCTGTCCTAAGTCAGGACTCTGATGTTCAGTAGTTGTCATTTGTTGATGTGGTTCATAAGTGTTTCTCGTTTCTTGTTTTTTATATAGATTAGATCATTTGATTTCCTGTTGGAATGGTTTTATATTAGCAATATTTGGGGCCCTTTATAGATTGCTGTTTGGTGTGAGCCAAGGCTCCGTGTTGAAGACCGTACTTTGACCTATAATGGTGACTTGGATGGAAAGTTGTCTCAGCTCTCATACCACATCTTCTTATATCTTTAGAGTTATTGAACATAGTAGATATTAAACTCTTCACAACCCACTTTAAACCATTGATATGTATGTTTGAAACGAAATTTTAAACTCTTCATTTTTTTTCTTCAATAAATTCTGATATACATGTGCTATAAATAGTTGAGTGTTTAAAGAAAGTGCTCTACAATACAAGTGTTGATATTTTGGAGTTTTTTGGATAATTAGTATTGATGTAGATTCATTTATTTTTTTAAGGGTATCACTTTTAGTGGAATGAAAATGTATTTCCTTGGATATTTGATTTCAGTGTTTTCCAAAGTTTACTTAAAAGTCTGTGAAAAATTTAACCTCTTAGAATATTTGAATTCAGGGTTTACCTATACCCATGAGGTTATATATTGAATATGAAATAAATAAGTCTATATTGTGATATTTTACTGTTTTGACAGGGATGTTGACTGTGGTCTATTACACTGCGTTCATCTAAATGAGAAGTTGATGTTTTGGAGTGAACAGATATCACATGCAACCCCTGCAACCTTTCTTACCAAGGGAGATAAAAAATATGTTTGTCGATCAGCCATCATGGATGTTGGTTTAGATATGCCTGATCCTGGACAAGTTCCAGATGGATCTAAATGTGGTGATCATAAGGTTTGACTTATAATATCTTAAGCTGGGTTAAAATAATAAAAGGAAGCTTGGTTTAATGCCATTGTATCGTTGATATATATCAGTGTTCTCCCCAGGCCGTTTTAGCATCGCGGTACCGCGACTCTATAATTTTTCACCGTGATGCTATAATAATTACCGCGACGCTATAATTATTCCCGCGACGCTATAATTATTTTGAAGATGCTATTTTACTTGTCCTCAATTTTGAACTTTCATCTATTATCGATTATGATCATAAAAATTATATCACCTTTAATTGTAATCCCTTTAAGTCGGACACTAAAGGCAATTAAGAGATTAAATAGCTAGGTGTTAATTGCCCTCAGGGTGATAACTGTTTGGATGCGAATATCCCAAGCTGACACTTGTGACATGACTAATACCACGTGTCTGCAATCACCAATTTCGGCATGGAAAATTGCAATCACAAAACAATTCGAAATCTATGTTTTGTATTACGAAATTTCAAAGATTGAAACGATTTTTTTTTTTAAAGATCGTTTATTTGTGCAACTCTCCAAAAATTACTTTTTTTCTCTTCCAGTAATACGAGAGCGAGAATTTTGGTTTAGAGCTAAAATAAGTTTAATACTTCTTTAAAAAGTTATCATAATTGGCTTAAGTTTATGTTTAATCCATTTAATGCATTAAAAGCGTCTTATTCATTCACAATCTCTTGTCAAACAATGTTTATTCTCGGACTCATTTTCGTAAATTTTTCTGCGGCCGCCATTGCACATTATTGTGTAAACTACAGATAAGAACCGGACCAGATATGACAAAAATCCGCATTTTCACGATAATGACAACAGATGGACAGTAGACAGAAAAAATATACCAAGATAGAAAACTACGCATTAACAGACTATTTGTTAGATAACTTTGTTAAAAATACATATCATTTTGATGTAAAGATAAGAAACAACTGGGACTAATTCATTGAGTGCCATGAAACAATGAATTTCATAAACATGATAAAAAAAGTTTTTAAATTGATTTTTTTTGCTACTTTTGCTACTTTATCTTTACTTAACATAATATAAAAAATAGTTAATTTTGTGTACTAGATATTGAGTTTTGTATATATACAGGTTGCACTATAATGAACCATTCATTCATTTGACTTATTGTTGGGTAACTGAAACCACTTATTTATTTTTGTTTGGCACAAAAGGAAAAAAATAATAATTCTGTAACTATAAATGAATAAAGAAAACATAAACTGAAAAACGGTTTGTGTGGTTATAGTTTAATTGTATTCTCAGTTATGAATTGAACAATATAAACTAAAACATATAAAGGAAATAGAGCATCAACGCGACGTGACAAATGACATTAAAAAAATAGTTATTTTTTCTTACGCAAAATGTGATGCTATCCAAAATTTCTGGGGAGAACACTGTATATTTGTTTATCTTTAATGATGGTGGGTTCTTTATTACACTAATTGTTTTGAGCATAGGTTTTGCTTTGGGGAGCCAACATAAGTATTTACTAAAAGAAACTTCAATTTTAATTTCTTATGAATTATTATATGTTCATTTTTATACAACTGCAATAATTGAAAAAATTTGGTCGTACATTGGTATCACATTGTCGTGTCTTTGTCAGTGTATTCCAAAGATGGAAGGTTTCCCAATGATAACTTTAGTAGTCTATGATTATAGAAATCAATAAAATTTTAGCGCAAGGTTTATAACCACTAAAGGAATGTTTTGGATTAATTTAGGGAGTCATGGTCCTAACAGTTTAGGAATTATGGGCCAAAAAGAGGCCCAAAAAGGCATATTTCTAGTTTTCAGACAATATATTGTGTTTAAGTATAAAAAAGAAGATGTGGTTTGATTGCCAATGAGACAACTGTCCACAAAAGACCAAAATGACACAGACATTAACAACTATAGGTCACCATACGGCCTTCAACAATTAGCAATGCCCATACCGCATAGTGAGCTATAAAAGGCCCCGATAAGACAATGTAAAACAATTCTAACAAGAAAACTAACGGCCTTATTTATGTAAAAAAAAACCAAAAAAAAACCAAAAACAAATATGTAACACATTAACAAATAACAACCACTGAATTACAGGCTCCTGACTTCGGACAGGCACACACATAAATAATGTGGCGGGGTTAAACATGTAAGCGAGATCCCAACCCTCCCCTAACCTTGGACAGTGATATAACAGTACAACATAAAAACGAACTATAAAAATCAGTTGAAAAAGGCTTAACTCATCAGATGGACAAAAATAAAAGTGGAAGTGTATATGGATCTCTCTGAAATTATACCACAAGTTTTCATACCACAAGTTTTCATACCACAAAGGGATGGTAAAGAAGGGCTTTGGGGGTTTATGGCTCAAACCATTTAGGAATTAGGGGCCACAAAAGGGGAAAAGCAAGGTTTTCTTGGTTAATTAATGGACAATTAAGATAATTTTAAAGCAGTGTAAGGGAGTAATCCAAAAGTAATCCAAACATAATATGAGCTGCAGCAGATAGAAACCAACCTTATGCAAATAAATACTTCATAGCATCTGTTTACTTATTTTGGGTTGAAAAAATTCTATGCACAGCCTGTTATTTGACATTTTACCTAATATACCTATTGTGTCTGTTTGTTTTGTTCACGCATCGGTGACAATATAATGGAATTTGATGCGACTGTCATACAAGTGAGAGGTTTAGCTAGCTATAAAACCAGGTTCAATCCACCATTTTCTACATTTGAAAATGCCTGTACCAAGTCAGGAATATGACAGTTCTTGTCCATTCGTTTTTGATGTGTTTTGTTATTTGATTTTGCCATGTGATTATGGACTTTCCGAATTGATTTTCCTCTGAGTTCAGTATTTTTGTGATTGTACTTTTTACTATTTCAAAATTGAAATAAGATGAGAAGCATACAATACAGACCAAAATTTATCTTCCATTTTGTATCTGAATATTCCAAAATCCATCAAACATTTTTACATGTACATGATTACGTGGACTTGCATAAGGAGATTTCTATCCATTGCAGCTCAAATGTTGGAATACCTCCCTTACACTGCTTTAAAATTATGTATAAAGAAATATTGTATT
>CM034355.1:54946433-54965592 GCA_019925275.1 Mytilus edulis
AAATCAATCCCAACCTTCCTTTTGTGGTCATAAACCTTGTGTCAAAATTTCATAGATTTCTATTTACTTAAACTAAAGTTATAGTGCGAAAACCAAGAAAATGCTTATTTGGGCCCTTTTTGGCCCCTAATTCCTAAAATTTTGGGACCAAAACTCCCAAAATCAATCCAACCTTCCTTTTGTGGTTATAAACCTTGTGTTAAAATTTCATAGATTTCTATTCACTTTTACTAAAGTTAGAGTGCGAAAACTAAAAGTATTCGTACGACGACGACGACGACGACGTGATAGCAATATACGACGAAAAATTTAAATTTTTGCGGTCGTATAAAAATTAATTTAAATCCCAACATTTTGAAATTCAAAAAAAAAATTCCCAGATCATGAAAGGGTCAATCCCCAAATCCTGAGCTTTATAACACCCAATCCCAGAGTCCCAATAAATATCCTATCCCCCATCATATCTGGAGAGTTGACATATTATGAAATCAAAATTTGCTTTTATTTGTCCCAAATTCTGAACTTTATATTGGAAAAGTAAAACTATTAATAGAAAAGGTTGGAAAAAGATCATGCAATGAAATCATGTTTTATTTGATGACCTGCAGCTGGGAAATGATTAAAATTTTCTAAACAGTAAAGATTTCTTGATGTGACCCATAAAAATTGAGCTAATTAACAATTGTGATCATGTATGGGAGTTTTAACTGAACTGCTACAAATAAAATACTGTGGATGCAAAAATAATGGAATAACAATGTGATCCTTCTTGAGACAGACTTTCAATATGGTTTAATTAAAATGAACTTTGAAAAAAAAAGAAATTACATGGCACATATGACATCAGGTGTTATTCCTAATTCGCCGTTTTAGAATCTAATGCATTCTGGGTAATATATTGAAAAGTGTACACAAAAACGTGATTGGTTAAAAACGTTCTAAATAATTGAAATTCATTCAATGACGTAACGTTATTTTCATTTTGGTGTACAAACAATGAGATTACCCATAGTCCTTCAGTTTCTGAAAAGGCGAATTCAAATGAACACTACTAAAACAGTCCTAAAGCATTCTCCTTTCCTTTGGCAAGAATAAAACAATCAAAATATCTAACAATATTCACAAATTTGATAACATAATTTCAATGTTCCTTTAAACATACATTGTGATTATGAAATCTGTAGCAGAAAAAAAATATTACAGCCTCAATATATTTTTGCTATTCACATGACAGTACCTTCCTTTCAAAAACACAATATAGATAGATAGATTTTTGGTTTGATAATGTAAAGGTTGTACATGGAAAATTTGGAAGATAAGAGTTGTCTCTCTTTGTACATATCCACATTAAACTAAGGAAAAAATTAGAAATTGAAATAAAAGATAAAAGAGAACTTATAACCTAGAGTTGATTAAATTCTGACAGTTGATCTATATAATAGTAATGTATAATTTTAGAGAAACAAATCTGTTAACTTATAGGAAACCTGATTGCTAGTTGCTTACACAACATCTAGTGGTATTGAAGTAAAAAAGTTATACTTTTAATTATTTGTAGTCTTTGATTTTTTTTTCATTGGGAAGACTAAAAATCATTGTTCATACATTATTTTATATAATTGGTTTTTTTTTGCAGTTAAATAGTCTTTAAGATATCTTTGGAAAAAACATACACAACATAGAAAAAAATAGAAAATGATATAAGTTAGGGGTATTTTATGGTGAATGAGATTTCAATTTTATTAGATTACTACATTAATATGTTAATATATTTATCTGTTTTAGTAGAAATAAATAACATACAGAATAAAATATTATTGACAAGTGTTTATTACATAGTAACATGGTATGGTTGATATTAATCAAAACTAAAATTGCAATGACAAAATAATACATTTCAATTAAAATTAATATAATATGTTTAAATAAAATAAAATAAAATAAGCTTCAGATATTGCACCAATAGAGATTCCTTTAAAACAATAAATTAAGCAATTTAAAATATGATCAAATTAAATCATCTTTCAAAATCAATGTAAAAAAATATCACAAATATGGACTATGTGTTTGGAAACATATGTGATGGTAAACTATAACTTCTACTTCTGTAAATTCAGACATTTGCATTTATTATTGCGATTTTGTCATTTTAGCGTAAAATGCCATCTATATTTTTGTGATATTCAGAAAAATCCTGTTTGATTCAAAGAGTTTCAATTATTGCGATTTTAACCTTGTCGCATTTTTCGCAATAATAAAAACATCGCAATAATTTCTGAATTTACAGTATTTCAAAGGTAATATGGCAATAACTTCCATCCAATGAATGTGTTTCTTCTTTTCATGAATAAAATAAACTTAAAAAAATGAAATATTTTAAAAGCTTCAGTGATACCTGAGATTCCTGAAATATTTCTCAATTGAAAATTTAATGTTTGATACATATCAAATCTTTTAATAATAGACAAATGTTTCAAACATATAACAGCATTAACAGTCTCAAATGTTGCTGGCTGTCTCAACACATGAATACAGCATACAGAAATAAACATGTAGTAAATGCACATTTTCAGAAAAAAAAACACACCTTCTTTCGTGCTTATTACAAACAGACACCAAGTATAACAGTCATCTCTAGGGTTAACATAAGACAATAACAGAGGAAAACTAATGTTTAATTTGACAAAGTAAATCTATAACAGCTATTTTAAAAAATGTCTCAAGAATATGGAATATTTATTCAAAGTGAAATGTTTTTTTTTTCATGTATAAAATGCCAATTACTGTAATAACCTTCCTCAGTGACACTAAAACATAGAAATTGGGCTTCTAAAGAGAAATAAACGAGTAAAAAATGGGGCCAATTTTCTATAATTATGGACCTTAAACAACATCAGAAAACATTTGATTTATAGCTTTTATCTTTGGTCCTTAAATTCTGGACATGTGTAGTCAACAATTGTTCTAATTACTAAATCATTTTCTAATTTTCCTCTTTCTCAATTTGGTATTTGCCCAGTAGAAAAAGACTTTCATTCTTTAAATTAGTTGAAGCAATGTTATGTATGATATGTTAAAAGTTGATTTTCCCCAACAAATGTTTGCTATTTAAAATAACACATGAAGGCTAAATACAATTGATTTTAGCATATATTCACACATTCACACTTCTGACTTTAGAACCAGGCTTGGGACCCGTACGTGGCCTGTTTCCTGCTCCTTGACCAGACATTTTTGGACTGTCATTTTGATCAAACATAGCTTTCATGGCTGCTACACTGGGCTTATCAGTGCCTTCCTCAGACTTTGACTGATCTCTAGATGAAATTAATTTATGCCCAGATGATGATGAATTCTTTTTATCCCCAGCTTTTGATGAACTGGGTTTATCGCCAGTTTTTGATGAACTTGGTTTATCCCTTGGCTTTAATACAGGTCTACTTAATTTATCTTTTAACTCTGATGGCACTTTTAAGGGCTTTTTAGCCTCAGCTGCATTGTCTGTTTTCTTAAAGTCTATGAAAGTTTTTGCAGCATTGGTAGAATTTTTCTTTTCTGGTTTAAATTTTGAGATTGCTGGAGGTGCAGAAGTTTCTGGTTTATCTTTCTCTTTTTTTCTTTTATTTGGATCAAATTGTTCATTACCTAAATTAAAGGATGTAGTATTAAAATTACTTCTGGGTGGCGGTGGTCTTTGTGGAGATCTTTGTGCTGCATCTACAATTGACTTTCTTAGACTCTTTTTTTCCTTTTTATCATTGTCAGATGGTGGTGGCATGGATGTTGGTCTTGGTGGTGGCCTCAATGGAGGATCTGAATGTGAAGGTTTTAGCGCGGCATGAGGAGGCACAGGTGGGGAGAGGTTATTTTTGTTTGCATCTTTCAACTTTTCATTACTAGATTCTCTCACAAAGGCTTTTGATCGTCTGTCAGTTGTACTTATCAAAACTGGTTTAGAAATTTCCTTATTGAAAGAATCTTTCTTGACTATTGGATCATGTTTAAGAAGATCAGGAGCACTTGGAAGTTTCCTATGCACATCTGGTTCAGAATCAGACAACAGTGCCTCACTTTTAACTCTTGGTGGAGGTTTTGGTTTAGAAGATGGCTTCATGGCTGTAAATTCTATAAATGGCTTCTTCTTTTGTACTGGTCTGTCCTGAGTTTTTTCAGTAAGTAAAGGTCCGGAAATATCTACCCCACCACCATTTCTAAATCGTGTAGTAGTCTCCACTGGTTCACAAGAAGCACCATCTGATAAATTCTTCTTTGGACCTTTGGGCTTTCTATTAAACTTTGGAACCCTATTTAAAAAGACAATATTTACTAAGTATTTATTCATATACATCATCTTATCAATTAATACAATTATCAGTGAACTAATTTCTGTAATGAATTATATCATGAAGAACATGTCTTTTTCATAAAATTGAACATCACTTTATATATACTGTAAGTTCAGAAATTATTGCGTGCATTTATTATTCCGATTTTGTCATTTTAGGCTTAAATGCCATTTTAATTTTTACAATTTTGAGAAAAATTTTGTTAAATTCATATAAAATATTTCAAAATGCAAGTTTAAATTATTGTGTATATAACACAGTTGCATTTTTCGCATAAATAAAAACCTCGCATTAATTTCTGAATTTACAGTATTTGAATAATTGAATGGCTGTAACTATTCCATTTATTCAGTTTATCATGTAAATCTCTTTGAAAACAAGCATTCTGTAAGTATTGCATTGCAATATATAGTTCCCTCGAGGTCAAAACTAAATGTATTGGAAAAAAATTCTAATATGATCTTTAAAACTTGTCATGGTGTAAACTATCTAACAAATATCAAGTCAATATCTTCAAGCATGACGAAAAAAAAGTGTGGAAAACTGATCATTTGAGTGAATTTTCTAATTCCAAGGACCATAACTCTACACATAATTATTAGACCTGAACAAAATTCAAACTTGAACTGAAACTTGCCATGATAAAACTATATACCAATTATTAGCTTATTATCTTCAAGAATGACAAAAAAAGTGTGGAAAACTGATTATATATGTGATTTTTCTATGTCAATGGGCACAAAATCATCACACCAGAACAAAATTTAAAATTGATCTGTAACTTGTCATGATAAAACAATACATCAAATTCTAAAATCAATATCTTTAAGCACGAAGAAAAAAATTGAGGAAAACTGATTTGCCTGCCTTACTGATGGAAAGACATACAGACAGACAAAAAAGTGTTAACAAGCATTCTGTGAGTATTGCATGGCAATACATGGTCCCCTTGGGGTTTAAATTTCATTATACTAGAAAGAAATTCTAACTCTATCTGTAACTTGTTATGGTGAAAACTACAAACATACCAAACTTTCCACTAAATTCTTCAAACAATTTCCTAAAGAAAAGGAAAAAAAAAATCCAAAATGTCATTTATCTTAATAGAATGTCTTTTACAAATCTTTTTAAAAATGAGTTATTTCCCTAAGAACAGAAATCTAGTAATTTTATAATTATTTCATTAAAAATCTAATAGTAGGGAAAGTTAAAAAATGAGTTATTTCCCTTTGAACAAAAGTCTTTTAATTAATAAGTATTTCATCAAAATTTAATTCTAGGGAAAGGGCTTTCACTGAACAAGGAGAGCTAAAGTGATAATCGACCTGTTACGTGTATTGTCATGATAAAACAATACACCAAATATCAAATGAATATCTTCAAGCATGAAGGAAAAAAGTCAAGAAAACTGATTCGCCAGAATGAGGGATGGACAGACAGATGGACAGAGTGCAAACCTTTGACCTTGTCCACAGTGGACTAATAAAACATTTGCAATAATTTCTGAATTTACATAATTACAGTAATTGTTATCTATATAACATGAAATTTGTTACCAGTATGAAATAACATTTGTAACCTAAAAAAAATTACCTGTATAATAAAACAGTAACTTGTTTATTCCAACAATAATATAACTTCTTTCTGTTGATGACAGCTACAGCAATTATCACCAAAGGACAAATAACCAGGAAAAATACCAGTAATCCAATCATCAAACTGTTTACCTCTGAAAATAAATACAAACTCTGTTCACATGAGTGAAATTGCTTTCTCAATATATCACTTTGTTCAAGCACATCAGACCCCTTAAATGAAAAAATTAATGACAAGAATCATGAATGTGTCCATTTTTCTTTCTTTTCGTTATATCTTTTGGTTTTTAAATCGAGTGCTTATATTTCATAACCATAGATGTATTTTGTCTGAATTTTTTTTTTTTTTTTTTACGTAGTTGATCGCCAAAACCCAGAATAACCCTTATCCGCTTCCGGAATCGGACCCAATATTGTAATTGTCTTCACGGCATCTATTGTTTTTCAATGTTTTTTTTGTCAGTCAGATACAATTTTTCTCGAATTACACATTACTTGTCAGCAATTTTTTGTATAAAGCTAGCACTTGAACAAAATGAACATCGCTGTCATGAAAAATAAACATAAAATAAGTTTTGAGATCGTTTATTTGGATACTTTGGTAAAAAGGTTTGCAAAGTTATTTTTTATTTTCTTTGAAGTCAAAGGTTAATTGGGCAAAGCTAGTAACCTTGTGGAAAGTCTGATTGCAAAAGTGGAAGGTCGCAAACCTCGGACCACCGCTAATTTGAACCCCTGCAAGGAGTTAAACATGTTTCTCTGTTAAAATAGGATTTTCGTTATAAAATTCATTTTAAAATTTTCTATCTTAGCCTCTTTCACCATATATATATTACCAAAGCTTGTGTAACTAACAATGTGGCAATTTAATTTTATAATACTTCATGTAAAAATACCATATTTTGATTGGCTGATACGAGGGTGTTAATTTACTCGATCACATGGCTGAGAGGGTGACAATTTTTTTGAATCTTACCTTCTTTAAAGGACAATGAATTGAAAGTACATCAAGTGATTAAAGACAATGCTTAAGTTCTATATTTTTGGCTCAGATTTTATTATTTGACTGTAAAAATTAACAATAAAATATCTTGCTTAACTTTTTTTTCCTGATACCCGTAACTTTATGTACGTGACGTCATAGAAATAACATTAAAAATCAAATTAACCTGTAAAAGACTTAAATGGTAGGACATTCAGTATAATAAATTAAATAACCCATAGCTGAGACGGTGATAGAGCAGATTGGTGCCCCTCGAAAAAAAACATTGTCAACCTTGGCTTCGCCGCGGTTCACAATGTTTTCTCTGGGTTACAATTCTCAGCTATGTGTTAATTATATAATGTTTGATACATCATTTCAAATAGATCCCTACAAAAATCTGATATGAAATTTAAGGTTAAAGTGAGGTAATTACTTTGTATTTTGACTGGTCCACTGTGTATGCTACCACCATGACCTGGCTCATCACAGTAAGGTGGAGCAAAGCCCTCATTACAATGACACTGTCCCATTGTATTACAAACCTGCAAAAAAAACATTATGATAAAAAAATTGATTGATAACTACACATCAACCAAGTATTTCAGCAAGTTAATCTGCTGCATAAAAGTGTAAACTTTTAATAAACTATTGACACCAGGATATGTCTTGCTATATGTTATTTTTATAATGTCAATACTTTAATATGAAAACTTGTATTTCCTCATTTTTTCAAATTTTATTCACTTCATTGAACTTGAAAAAGAAAATATCCAATTTAGATTGCTTGTACAGTATAAGTAAGGTGGGTATTACAATTAAAATTTATTAAATCTCCTCTGGGTTATTCTATTTAACAGTTCTTCATGTATTTCTGACATTACTCCAAATATATGTTCTAATACTTGTCAGAGGTTTTGGTCAAACACCCCGGTCAAACACATGAGTATTTTATGTCTCATTTCATTTTAGATGAATTTGGCTATTTATTTTTAATAGGTATTTTTGACATATAGCTCTTCAATGGTTTCGGTACTTATACATCGTCCGATTTCAAATGTTCGGCTTTGAGTGTTCCTGATGAAGGTAAATCTAGAAAAGCGCTTCGGACACATAAAATTATTAAACGTGTTGTTTTCAATTTTCTTCATACTTACTCCGTTACCATGACAATTCGGACAGGTTGGTGTGCTTACTAAACTCAAGGGAACACATTTCTTCTTCAAACAAATCTGAAATAAAACCATTTGCTTATTGTCAGTTGATAAATCATGATGTTTATTTGTTTCCTTGGTTACTAGCTCCACAATATACATTTTATTTAGATAAATGTATTCTTAGTCATTGCAAACAGAATGAATGTGGTCTAATGAACTTAAAATAATTAAATTTACCTATTATTGTTCAATATCCAAAATCTAAATACATGGCATGGATTAATTCAGCATATCAATGAATCCCAAGATTTCAATTTTTGATAAAATCAAACAAATTTTAATTTTGGACCCTTTTGACCTTTATGTGGACCAATTTGATAACAGGGCACAATAAATATTTGACACATAAAAGGTTTCGAACACAACAAAAATGTAGTCAAAGAACTTAGAATTGGTAATATGTTCATTTTTTTTGTTTTTGTCCAATATACTTTGCTGTTGTGAATTGCCCCTTGCCTCTTAATACATCAGCATAACTTTAATAGTAACTTCTTAAAGTAAATTGACAGCTAATCACCTCAAGAAAATACTATATTTCGTTATGCATAACTTTTAAGCAGTGTAAGGGAGGTATTCCAACATTTGAGCTGCAAATCTCCTTATGCAAGTCCAAGTAATCATGTACATGTAAAAGTGTTTGATGGATTTTAGAATATTCAGATACAAAATGAAAGATAAATTTTGGTCTGTTTTGTATGGTTCTCATCTTATTTCAATGTTGAAATAGTAACAGGCTGTGCATAAAATTTCTTCAACCCAAAATAAGTAAGCAGATGCTTTGAAATATTTATTTGCATAAGGTTGGTTTCTATCTGCTGCAGCTCATATTATGTTTGGATTACTGTAGGATTACTCCCTTACACTGCTTTAAAATTATCTTAATTGTCCATTAACATCATTAACCAAGAAAACCTTGCTTTTCTCCTTTTGTGGCCCCTAATTCCTAAATGGTTTGAGCCATAACCCCCCAAATCCCTTTTTTACCATCCCTTTGTGGTATGGAAACTTGTGGAATATCAGAGAGATCCATACACTTAAACACAAGTTATTGTCTGAAAACTAGAAATATGCCTTTTTGGGACTCTTTTTGGCCCATAATTTCTAAATTAAATTTTTTTTAAACCATAACCCCAAAATTAATCCAAAACCTTCCTTTAGTGGTTATTAACCTTGCACTAAAATTTTATTGATTTCTATAATCATAGACTACTAAAGTTATTATTGGGAAACCTTCCGTCTTTGGAATACGCTGACAAAGACACAACAATGTGATACCAATGTACGACCAAATTTTTTCAATTATTGCAGTCGTATAAAAATGAAAATATAATAATTCATAAGAAATTAAAATCGAAGTTTCTTTTAGTGAATACTTATGTTGGCTCCCCAAAGCAAAACCTATGCTCATACAGTTAGTGTAATAAAGAACCCACCATCATTAAAGATAAACAAATATATATCAACGATACAATGGCATTAAACCAAGCTTCCTTTTATTATTTTAACCCAGCTTAAGATATAATAAGTCAAACCTTATGATCACCACATTTAGATCCATCAGGAACTTGTCCAGGATCAGGCATATCTAAACCAACATCCATGATGGCTGATCGACAAACATATTTTTTATCTCCCTTGGTAAGAAAGGTTGCAGGGGTTGCATGTGATATCTGTTCACTCCAAAACATCAACTTCTCATTTAGATGAACGCAGTGTAATAGACCACAGTCAACATCCCTGTCAAAACAGTAAAATATCACAATATAGACTAATTTATTTCATATTCAATATATAACCTCATGGGTATAGGTAAACCCTGAATTCAAATATTCTAAGAGGTAAAATTTTTCACAGACTTTTAAGTAAACTTTGGAAAAACACTGAAATCAAATATCCAGGTAAATACATTTTCATTCCACTAAAAGTGGTACCCTTGAAAAAATAAATGAATCTACATCAATACTAATTATCCAAAATATCAACACTTGTATTGTAGAGCACTTTCTTTAAACACTCAACTATTTTTAGCACATGTATATCAAAATTTATTGAAGAAAAAAAATGAAGAGTTTAAAATTTCGTTTCAAACATACATATCAATGGTTTAAAGCGGGTTGTGAAGAGTTTAATATCTACTATGTTCAATAACTCTAAAGATATAAGAAGATGTGGTATGAATGCAACCATAAGACAACTTTCCATCCAAGTCACCATTATAGGTCAAAGTACGGTCTTCAACACGGAGCCTTGGCTCAAACCAAACAGCAATCTATAAAGTGCCCCAAATATTACTAATGTAAAACCATTCCAACAGGAAATCAAATGATCTAATCTATATAAAAAACAAGAAACGAGAAACACTTATGAACCACATCAACAAATGACAACTACTGAACATCAGATTCCTGACTTAGGACAGGTTAAAAAAATGCAGTGGGTTTAAATGTTTTAATAGTACCAAACCTTCACCCTTATCTGAAACAATAGTGTAACATCACAACATAGAAAGACACTAAACTTACTCCTTGTCACATCTTTCGTATCTCCTGGTGATCCAGTTATATCCACAGTTACCATACTTGCTACCATTGATATTTAGCATTTTAAAACAGATTGGATCTGATACTCTTCCTGTTGACCCCCATAACAGTTTACATTGACCTGTAGGTGTTGTACAACTTCCATTGTAACAGTATGACTGAAAAAAAATAACAAGTTGAACTGTGAGCTTTTGATCACTGATGATACTCCCTCTCAAAAGTATTGGGTAAATGATGAAAGATGTATGTGAAAACAAACCATATGGTTTATTGCACCGCAGGTATATTATCTTGTTGTGATTGGTTTAACGCTGTTATATGGTAACCCCCTATAGATTCATAGGGGGTTAGTAAATTTCATAGGGGGTTACGACGTCATGTGTACTGTTAATGATGACGTCATCTATTTAAGTGTTTGATTATTACTTTTCTACACATCGCAGTAGACAAAGTCCCGGGTGTGATAAATTTGTTATATGGTTCCCTTCTGACCCCTACAGACCATACAGGGTGAATAAAATCCATAGGCGATTGGTCCTTCGACATCACTCCCTATGTAGTTTACTAACGCTCTATGGACCCTTAGAGGGGTCAGTAGCGAACCATATAACTTATAATAGCTAGCCGTAGTAAAGGAAGTTAGATTCCGCGTGAAGTTTCTTAGAAAATTTCATACACACCATGAATAATATGGGTTAGTTTAAATTTCCTGTTAGCAGGGACTTGAAAAGCACTGAATTTGAAAATGCACACATCACTAAAGCTTGATACTATAGGAGTAGGTCTGGTAAGGTTCGATTTTGGCCTCAAATTTCAGGTTCATCTGACGAAACATTTTGGACACTTTTTAAACACTTAAGTGTCTATTTCAGTTGATGCAAGTAGTTTATGTGAAAGATTTTATCTGATTTACTCATTAAAAACGCTACGATCCAAGCTTAAATATAAAAAATCTATCAAATATGCCAAAAAATGTCACTTTTCAGATGTTTTTTTGTCAAAAATGAAAGTGGCTGCATCCGTGTTCATCCTCAACCTTTATATATGTTATGTATTATCATCAAATACAACTTACATTTCAATATTAAGAATGAACACAAATGCAGCCTCTGTCATTTAAGACGGAAACCGTCTAAAATTTAACTAAAATGCTAAAATTGTGAAGATTTCAGTAATTTGGCATGACTTAATGATGCTAGTACCCAATATATATGCATTGTATTGGTTAAAACAGCCCATATTTATGTAGCAGAAGCATTCTACTTTCTAATAAATAACTAAAAGTTTACATTTTAACAATTTTGTAAAACTGCTATATTTTTGGGCCAAAAAGGGGTCTTACTGGAACTACTACTTTCAGGAAGCACAGATTGTAGTTACTCGATTAATATGTTATGTTACTGATGGACTGACAGACGTAAACCAAAAACTAATAGATACAGGAAGATATGGTATGAGTGCCAATGAAACAACTCTCCATCCAAATAACAATTTATAAAATATAAACTTCTGTCAAAGCTATATAACATTCCATGCAGGTTTGACAAAGTAATTGATGTATTTATCTTATTTAACCCAAAACAATATATAAAGTAAAAGTCAACTGCAAAAAGCAAATAAGTCGAGTTATCAGTAAAATACAGAACAAGAGGCTGTCACAACGACAGCAAACCGGATTTATTAATATTTATTTGTGTCCTGGCAATATCACAAGAACCATTACTGATGAATGGTGAAAGTGAAAATTGTCAACATCAAATTTGACCTCCATTTTGTCATCAGTATCAACATATAAAAATTTGAAAAGCTTAGATTGAATGGTTCATGAGTAAATGCAACAATGTGAATGGAAACGCCATTTTACAATCTTTCAAGAACCATAACTCCTGAACGGTAAAAGTCAAAATCGTCATTATTAAACATGACCTCCATTTTGTCATCAGTAACAACATATTAAAATTTGGGAAGCTTTAGTAGAACAGTTCATGCATAAATGCACGGACACGACTGGAAACTTCATTTTTCAATCTTTCAAGAACCATAACTCCTGAACGGTAAAAGTCAATATCGCCATTATTGAACTTGACCTTCATTTAGTTGTCAGTAACAACATATTAAAATTTTAAAAGCTTTGATTGAACGGTTCATGAGTTAATGCACGGACAACATTTGATTGCCGCTCGCCCGCCCGCCGTACATCCCCAAATCAATAACCGACATTTTTGTCACAAAAATCCGGTTAAAAATGAAAAAAATATTTCTTTATTTTGAATTAAACACGATCTCTTAAAACTACATTTCCTATCAAAACTGGTACTTTTATTTTAAACAAAAAAAAAACAACAATTTTGTACCAAATATAGGAGTTTACATGTATTTAAATGGAATTGATATATTAGAGTTCATTTGTCTGATATGTTTTTAGTCGTGTATACCTTGACATTTGTACATGTAGATGTGACATTTTAGAACATTACTACAAACATTATAATACCTGCAATCTGCAAGCTTTTTGTTCCCTATCATATTCTGCATACACTTTACTCAAGATTGAATGTTAAAAAGATGCTTCTCTGTAGCACTATATATGAATAGAATAAAGTTAGAAATATATTAATTTACCTGTCCTCCACTGCATGGCATACCATTCATGATATGCACATTTGATGGACAATATTCTGTTTCCCCATCACAGAATTCTGGTAAATCACATTCACCTGGTGATAATCTACAAAGAGTTGCTGCAGACTTTGGCTGTAACAAAAAAATTGTGTTGCTATGCGTAAACAAAATTTACTTATAAATTATTAACAGAAACCCCACAACAAATGTGTAGTTTTAGATCGAAAAGCTTTGAAAATAACAGGGTAGATATGGACAAAGACATTGTTAATCTATAATTATTACGTATATCTGAACAGAGAAAATTTGATTTAGCATATGTCATAACTGCTGAATTGCCCTAGTTATATTTATGCCCAGAGCCTTTTATTATACACTGCCCTGATTCATATCAGCCCTGGTATCGTCACTTGACCCACATGAACATTTTGGAATTTCAGGTTGAAACCAATGCAGTTTTCATCTAAAATATCTGATAATTTTATACTGAAGATTTTAATTTTTTTCCAGTTAAAGTATAAATCTCTCATCCACTCATCACTATCTTGCAGAAACTTCCTTTTGTTACAATTGTCAACAGTTTCTGATCCTAAGTATGCATGAAAACTGCCACTGGATTAATTGATTAATCAATTAGCACTACCCTACATATTTTTCTTAGACAATTCATGACATTTCTCAGTGAGACCTACTCAAAATAAGGAAGATATAAAAATTTGGTTATTGTATCTTTGAAATATTTCTCCTCATATATTCAAGTATATTATACATGTATACATTCTTTCCTTATTTTTTGTATTTAACTTAGAAAAAGCACTTCAAACACACCAAAAAGTCCTTGTTAGAAGGCAAGATTTCATTAGGTTCAGTTGTGATAATTTGAAAGACCAAAACCTGAACTAGAAGCATAACTTACATATTGTAATGGGTTGGTTATGATCAATTTTTAATCATATCTAAACATTTCTGCGAATAAAATGTTAATAGGGCATGTTTCAGAAAAAGCCTTTCATAGTGGGTCTCATTGGGGTCTAAGTCAAAACAGTAAGCAGGATCCAGGATCCGAACCCCTCCAATGAGACCCCCTTCATACAGCTGGACCAAGAAAAAAACATAATATCCAAGTATTACATCACAGTTTATCATAACAGTGTGAGCAAAGACATAACAAGTAAAACTTTGAGCTACTGCTCACTTATGATACCCCGGCCAAAATATATTGGTGAACAGGAAGTTGTTGAGTGATGAATTTGAAAACACATCACACGCTATAACTGACTTATATAAACCCTGAAACCAAATTTTAGAAATCCTTATATAGTAGCTCCTGAGAAAAATGTGACGAAAAATATTCATAGATGGATGGATGGACTAATGGATGGACAGTAAAACACCCCCTCTTCTTTAAAGTGGGGTATACTATTTACAATATTCATATCACACAATATCTTATGTTTCTACAATAATATATACTTGACAATTATTTAGGTCACATATCACACAATATCTTATGTTTCTACAATAATATATACCTGAGAATTATTTAGGTCACATATCACACAATATCTTATGTTTCTACAATAATATATACCTGACAATTATTTACGTCACATATCACACAATATCTTATGTTTCTACAATAATATTTACCTGACAATTATTTACGTCACATATCACACAATATCTTATGTTTCTACAATAATATTTACCTGACAATTATTTACGTCACATATCACACAATATCTTATGTTTCTACAATAATATTTACCTGACAATTATTTACGTCACTTATCACACAATATCTTATGTTTCTACAATAATATTTACCTGACAATTATTTAGGTCACAACACCTGCCTGTAGCACACCTGGCATGACTTAACAACTTGCAGGATGAGGCATTACAACACTTATTGTCACATGTCTGTAATACATATAATATATAATTTCAAAATATTTACGATAAATGAAGCATTTTTAAATAGATAAAATGTAACAATAGAACAAGAATGCACATGTATGTCTTGATAAGCATGCCCCAACTTATTACTGTTAATTCAGAAATTATTGCATGTATTTATTATTGCGATTTTGTTATTTTAGACTTAAATGCCATTTTAATTTTTACGATTTGAGAAAAATCCTGTTTAATTCATATATGCGAGTTTAAATTATTGTGTTTACAACTTTTTTCGCATTTTTCGCAATGATAAAATCCCCGATATAATTTCTGAATTTACAGTATCAAAAGTATCTTTAGTCAAAACTAAGTGTCTGACAGATCGGGAAAAAATCTCATATGTAACCACTCTACACTCTCAAGCTGCTGACATTATATAAAGTTATCATTTTGTTCAGTAAAACTAGTGAAAATTTTGATTATATGTTCAATCAACAAATTGAAAATTATCAGCTAACAGGCAGAAGTGATCTGACAGATACCAAAAAAGCTCACCCATTTTAATTATCACAAGTTGCTGACCAAATAAAGTCATTTTGTACTATAGTTCATTAGTTGTAAGAAAAGTTTGATAGAAATAATTCTGTCTTAAATTGTTTTTCATATGAAATATGCGAGATGAATTTAATTCAAAACTGTATACAAAGCACAAAAGAAACAGCAAGAATTTGACAACATTTTGTTTGAACGGACAAGGTATGATTTTGACTTAATCGACCATGAAAATTGACATTCATGTGCATGATCAAGATTGTTTTTTTTATTGTTGTAGCATTAATCAGCCAGTTGGTTTTCCTTATGAATTCTCTCCCATTCAGTCTTTTAAAATAACCTCTTAAAGATGACTATGTACTGTACATGTTTTACTCATTGTTTTAACAGTGCCGTAATCTATAATTATTCATGTCTTTTTCTTTTGGTTCTTCAATTGTTTCTCATTGGCTATCATTCCACTTCTCTTTGTTTATTCAAATACAAAGAAGCTTTTATTTGGGGTCATTTATCCCTTAAATGAGGTTATTTTCTACAGTTAAGTATATTTTTTTAACATCTGTCTACTGTAATCACGATGTACCATTTGTTGTTAACTGTTACCAGTTACCTTTACTTAACATTTTATTCAAAAACAGAACTGTCATGTAAAAGCAACATTCTGCTGACATGTTCAAGTATTTTCAATTCATTTTTTTTTAAATTGCTTCGACGAGTGCAGCTGGATACGAGCGCAGAGGTCCAACCCTAAACAGTTGGGGCAAAATGGACACAATATTGATACAGATCTGAATTTGGATTGTAATCAAATATTTGACACATAATAGGTTTCTGACAAAGAATAACTGTAGTCAAAAAACTTGAATTGGTTATGTGATTTGAATTTATATTACAACCCCCCCCCACCCTCTCACGTAACTATTTTATCCCCATGACCACATTCATGTATCAATACATATGTCCAGTATTATCACTTACCTGAGGTCACCCACAATCACATTCATGTATCAATACATATGTCCAGTATTATCACTTACATGAGGTCACCCACAATCACATTCCTGTATCAATACATATGTCCAGTATTATCACTTACATGAGGTCACCCACAATCACATTCATGTATCAATACATATGTCCAGTATCATCACTTACATGAGGTCACCCACAATCACATTCATGTATCAATACATATGTCCAGTATCATCACTTACATGAGGCCACCCACAATCACATTCATGTATCAATACATATGTCCAGTATCATCACTCACCTGTGGTAACCCACAATCCCATTCATGTATCAATACATATGTCCAGTATCATCACTTACCTGCGGTAACCCACAATCACATTCATGTATCAATACATATGTCCAGTATCATCACTTACCTGCGGTAACCCACAATCACATTCTTCTCCCTCCTCAACAAAGCCATTCCCACAATATGGAGCATCAAACAGCTGTTCAGGAATATTTTTAAGACAGTAGTCTAAACCAATCTCAAAGTTATCATTTAATACTGTCTGGGAACATGAGGACCATTTTGTAGGTGTTTTGCTTCTACAAATAACAATAATTAAATGATTGTAGATAATTCAAGTAGACATTTTGTAAAAGAAGACATTTTTGCAGTTTTGTATTTTGGATTGCAGTCCTTTTTTTTTGGACAGTTTTGTGTATAAAATGACTGTTCAGTTCAATTTTTGCAATATTATTTCCAGTTCAGTTGTTTTGGTAAAATTGACAAAAACATAATGCTGAAAACTTGACATGCATAACCTGGAAGACTTTATTATTGTTCATAGAATGCTTTAGAATACATTTGTTCTTTAAAATACAATATAAATACATGTCAAAGACCATATATTTCATTTAAAAATTGTGTTCTATTCTCATGTATGTCTTTGATTTGCCACTGGACGTTAAGCAACCAACAATCAATCAATCATGTATGTCTTATATATTTTGTATTTAGAAATGTCCCAACCACACTTTGATCAACTTTGTATTTTGCACAATCTGAATAAAACCTATAATTACATTGGATGACCATTACTAGAACAGAAGGATCCTTGTAATCAGAGCATGGACACAAAATCTGATCAGTTTGTGTTTCCCATCCAATAATATTAATATGCTCTTTAATTATTTAGTTTATCCACAGCTGTTAAGGATGGACAACAAGATGGAAATGTGCCAAAAGAATCAATTTTGTATTTTTAATCTACTTTCCAAAATAATAGGGTTAATAGCAGATTTATCATGGATATTTGATTTTGGTGTTGTGTCATAGTCGCAATTAGAGTGATTAGAAAACTTGTACTTGGTTGAAAATTTTACTTCTAGGTTAAACTTCACCAACGAAATCCACAGTAACACATTCACATCAGTTAATGTTACTACCTTGAATCTCTGATATAACTTTTTTCCAGGATATATACCATACTATTTATAAAGTATTCTTGCCAATAGGTTCTTTTAAAGCACAATGTGGATGAAAGAAACATTGTCAACAATTGTAAATGTTCAATTAACTTTTATTCTTTATCACCTTTGCCTGACCCAAGACAACATTGCTAAGAAGCCTATTCAGGTTAATGTATATGAAACTTACCCTCCTCCTGTAGTCGCCATGATACATTTCTGGTCTGGACAAAGACATACTGAATAGTTATCATGTTCCATACCAAAGTTATGTCCCAATTCATGGGCTACAGTTGTGGCTACCTGAGTGGTACTGGTGGCATCCTTAAATACATAGATGTATATAATAACCAGTAATAATTTTTTGGAAATGTGCATGGATAAGATGTAAAGAATGTTATGATCAATGCACTATATTTTGTGTATCAAAAAAGGTAGTGATAAGTCTTTGAAGATTTAGATATCAAGTCTGTCCCATAAGGTTTTGATTTCGCGCAATCTTTACCTAAAAAACAGATTGAATCACATTTCATTTCAAATTTAAAGAAAGTATTCAAATAAGTGTGACCTTAATCCTTTTATTAACATCTTATCAACATAACAAAAAGTGGAGAAATTATGTTTTGTTATAAATTTGACGAAAGCATTTAAAGAAGTGGGACTGTTATTGTCTTGTAAACATGAGCCAATGGCTGTCTGACCAATAACATATTTAGAAAACAAACTATCAAAATAACTCTTATATATGAATTAAAAGAAAAGTGGGGTATATCTAACAGAATAAAGGTAAAGTTCCTTTGACTACTGTAAATTCAGAAATTATTGCGTGATTTATTACTGCGATTTTTTAAGAAAGCACAAAAAATAGAAGATTAATTATAGCAATTTCAGGAAAATCTGCATACAGTTATATGTATTCAATATCAGATTGTGAGTTCTAATTATTGCGATACTTATCCAATAAAATTATTCGCATTAA
>CM034355.1:54965692-54998080 GCA_019925275.1 Mytilus edulis
TTCGCATTAATAAAAACGTCGCAATAATTTGTGAATTTACAGTATATATCACTAGAAACTATGTAGTTTTGCATATGCTGCAACAGAATTTTGAAATTTTGTTTAAAAAAATTCTTACTACTAACATTACTAAATATTGGAGTAAAACTTCAATTCATGTATCTCACCATTGCAACACCAGCAGAATACTGGAAGGTACAGATTGACATCTTAATGGCCTTGCCTACTATTGAATCTTGAAATAAAATTCCCCTGAAATACATAGCAAGCCATTTTCAAGATCAAAGTGAAATCATTTTGCTATAAAAAGTAAAATAAGAGAAGTTGCATACATTGTCATAATTCAAAGTATTGGAAATCAGGAATCAGGTGTCTGACATTTCATATATTACTATACACTGGCAAGCTGCTAACAATATATTTTGTCATTTTGTTCATTAGTTGTCAAAAAAAGAGTGAGTAAATATTTCTTTTCATTATAGAGTATAATTCAGAGTATTATTAGCAAATAGAAAGTATGACAGATCTTCTCATAAAGTCAGCTTTTAAACTCATCAGTGCCAAGTACCTGACCAAATGAGAAATCAATTTGCTTTTATATACAGGCAAGATGTTTAATAATCAAATATTGTAACAATTTTTCAGTTATATAATGAGTTGTGCATTATTATTGCATTATTATCATTTTCTATCATAATTAATGACCTAACTTAAAGGGGCATAAGCTGCAAGATATAAAAATAAAGAGTATTTTTGTTTGTTTAAATCATTAATAAATAAATGCACCTGCTTGCATATCATATAAAGTTATGAAGGGACATATAACTGAAGGGGTAAATTCAGTAAATAAATATACGTCATCAGGGACGTACTTTCATGAATGATATATGAAAGATTTAAATTTCTAAAGGTAAATCAGGTATAAATTTAATTCAAGACATAGATGAGCATTAAAGTCAATGGGAGATTTTTTACTGAATTTACCCCTGAAGAACAGTAAAAGTGACACCACCCAAATTTGTACTTCATCTGAGTTTTATGGTACATGTAATAAGTATTGTGTATAAGTTTCATAACATTTGCTTTAGGCAAACTTAAGTTAAAGAACTGAAATGAAAAACTCATCACTTTTTCATTTGTAAAGGGCCATAACTCTAGAACTGTTAAAGTGATGCCACCAAAATTCCAACTTAATCTGAGTTTTGTGGTAATAAACCATTTGTAAAAGTTTCATAACATTTGGTTTCATGTGCCCTTTAATTCAACCCATATGCTAGAAATTGGTTGTCCATGTATAAGTCATGTTTAGTCTTTAACAGGAAAAGAATGTCAACATTTAAAGTTAAATAAAAGTGAACTGTTTTGTTGCCTGATTTGATACATATTAAAAAAAAAACATCATTCTTATACAGGTAAAAACTATAATTAACTTTTTTTTTAACCTATAACATAAAATCAAACAGACCTAGAAATATCCAATTGCATGAGGTCAATATCTATTTATATTTTATGTTTATGTCTATATTGCGTTATGTGACCATAGGTAGTCTTCAGAGGTCATCAACATAATTAATTAGATGGCTTCTATATTAAAATACACTTGAAATTCTGATATATTAGGATTATGAATAGTTTAAAGTTTATTTCAGTTTTATTGTAGTTTTGGTATATGTTTGAGTATGTTATCAATCAAATTTGAGAATTTGAGTAAAATCAAAGAAAAAAAAATTTGACAGTTAATGCCCCTTTAAGATTTCTTAATAAATGAACAAATAACTGTCTAGTTCATAAACAAAATTTTCTTTCTTACGTGATGAGCTGTGCATTATCGTTTGGATGATGTGGATTAATGGACTGTCTACGATAACTAAGGAAGTTATCCAGTGTAGTATTAGCTAAGTTTGATACTACAATTTTATTAGAAACTGTCCAGATTTCTACTCCAACTAAAGCAATGAAAATATTCAAAGGCTGGTAAAGCTGAAAAAAATAAGAGATACACATTTGATTTTAAACCACTTTTTCAATTTCATTTCACCTGAGCCATCTGCTGCAGGTCTACAAGGTCAAAAGTCAATACAGCGTTATAAATAAATTTGGTGTTTTTACTGTCTTCTGATTGGTTAAAAGTATTACTTTTATTTTCAATGTTGTTAATTTTTATGGCAACATGCCCACTGAGTACTCTGACGTTGTGTATTCATACACCAACATGTGTGTACGTTGTTATTGTTAATATAAACAATATAAAAAGTTCTTTGAGCCTTATTTTTCATAGAAATTTATTTATAATGAATGGCAATAATTTATTTTGAAATTATTGAACCATAAAATTAATCTTTGACCCTTCACATTTCACATAATCCGTGAAGCGGATAATTCAATGTGAAGAGTCAAAAACTAATTTTATCGTTCAATAAATTCAAAATAGATTATTGCCATTCATTAAACATTAATGATTCACATAACTCCTAGATTATCATTATCACAGAAAAGAATTATGATCAAAGAATATATATTATTGTATAGCAATATAATATTTCCCACAGAACGTAACCAAAAGTTAGCGTGCAATAAATACTAATATTGCACTAGTGCAATAAATCTTCAAAATTCATGACGTCATCAACGTTTAAATCTTAGTTTAAACCAATTTTTACTTTCAAATATTATATTGCTATACAATAAAAGGGTTATTGCATGAATATTAGGGAATATTGTCCCTCGTAGAACATATATTGCACTCGCAAGCTCGTGCAATATAAAATTCTACTCGGGACAATATTCCCCAATATTCATGCAATAACCCTATATTACAACACTATATTGTGCTTAAAAATCATATGTGAGTGGTAAATTTTCCCATTTGAGCACATTTCAGGGTGACAAAATAAATCAGTGCTCCTTTCTGTTGCTGCTTTAATAAATTAAATTTGCTTATCATTCCATGAAAAGGAAAATTTCCAAATAAAAAATATTATTTCAATGACCTGACAAGTTACTATTGAGCAAATATACACTTAGAAAAACCATATACTTGTTCTAATGAATGAGATAATCTTAAAGACCCCATTACACCTTGATCTACTATTACTAAGTGCAAACAACCTTTAAATCATTTTAAGGATACAGAATGTTTAGTGTTGATCTTAAGAATTTATTTTTTGAACGACATGCTGCCTCTGGCATTTTTTAAGTTACTAAAAATCATTTTTTTTGTAAATAGATTAAGTGACATTAAAATTTGTTATGTCCTCATTAAAAGAACAGTTATCTAGTTATAGTGCACATTATGTAGTAACAATTCAAGACCCTTCACTTTAAAGTGACCCATAGGACATTTATAAGTATTTTAAGTACCATTCATCTTGTATTTCTTTGTAATACAATAGGGGTTAAAAAATACAAGATTAATTAGTTTAAAAGATAATGTCTTTTTATGTGTCATCTAACAAGTGATTTCCTATTTCCTACTTGCTATTAAATGTAAAATCCTTTTGTTTTCCTGTCCATGTTAAACTCTGAAACCAATCATTTTATAACAAGTTATCTTTAAGATTCATTTCCTTTCACTCCTTATACAAATGATATTTGTAGAACAATTCTTTTGCTTTATATTGAAATGAAGACACAGTTCTTGTTCTTCATTGCCACTGTGTAGATCTTTGCATTTTGTAATTTTTCTATGTTATCTCTTAAATATTTACGTCCAAAAAATGTGGTTAAAATGAGAGCACATTCCTCACGTTTGTATTTTTTTTGTTTGTTAATTCACCTTTGGGGTAAATTATTTTCTTTATTAATGTTTATTAGTGTAATTTCAGAAAAATATTGCAATATCATTTAAGGCAAGTCTTCAACATAGTAAATGTTTGCATTGAAAAGTTCAAATTTCCTTCTCTCACATTTATAAAATTTCAACATCAATAAATTACTTGATGTCACAAAACATGCATTACTGCGAAACATATAACAATTTTAGCATATTGACAGTCTATTTATAAGTTGGCAAAAATCATTTTTCGCATCTGAAGCAGACACATTTCTTTTTTGAATATCTTATAGATTTTTATCTTCTCTGCTGTCTACTAAATTGTGTAGTTTCTTCAATTTATATCATGTTTACTATTTATCTGATCCTTTACTGTGGTTTCATTATCATTTGTTCCATACCAATTTTCGTGAATTTCATGAGTACAATGAAGAGGGGGGATAGGACCTTTATCGGGACTCCGGGATCGGGTGTTTTTAAGCTCGGGATTTCGGGATAGACCCTTTCGGGATCAAGGAATTCTTTTTTTCGAATTTCAGGACCTTGGGATTCCTTGTTTTTAAGCCGGAATTTCTGGACTTTTTTTAAGCCCAGGATTTTGGGATCAGGACCCCTCCTACCCCCCCCCCCCCTCTGGTGAACCACGAAATCAAATGAAAACCAAATAATAAATGTTCTATAAGCTGGTATGCAAAACTTCAGCAAAACCAGGGAATCAAATATTAACGAACATGTAATTTTTCCTTTTTCGGTGAAAATTGGTATCCACGAAAAATAAATGAATTCACAGTATATCACTGATAAAACCAGAGGTAGAAACTTCAGCTAGATCTGATGGTCGTCATTTTAAACATGGAATTTTCATTATGTTTCAGTAGATACTCACCTTACTAACATAATTGGCTATTTCCTGAGATCTCTGGAATATTTTTTGTTTGTCACCCCTATGCTGTCTATACTGGAATGTATAATACAATCACTATTACAAAAAAATCTCATCAACTGTATCTATTTCTACACAGAAAATTATCTTCTTTACAGAGAAATTGCCTAAATATTTCAACTTTCTCTAGATATATGAACTTTAAATGAAATATAAGCTTTCTTTCATGGACGTAAATACAAACATAATGCTATACTCCTATATTTTAGAAATTCTGTTTTTTTAAGAACTGGCATCTCACTGTTTGTTACTGTTCCAACCAAATGTCCCCATTTAAATGCATATAATCGTCCAATAAAAAGGACATCCCCCCCCCCCCCCCCCCCAACTCATATGTCTTTATATAACTATACTCACAACAGAATTATCATTAACGATGTACATTTCTACATATTTAGAATTTCTATTGCTATCAGCGGGGGCTCGTATACTACGTTTTGACTGAAATATTTAATAATAAGAAATATAAATATTTTAATAACAGCAGAATGAAAGTTATACTTCTCAAAGTATTGTTAATTTCAAAATCCTGATCTTTATCCTCCATCAAATTCAATTTTTTATCTGCCTTAATTAGTGTCAGTTAAAGATATTCAAGTATGACTGCAAATTAGGATATGACAATTCAATTTTAAAACTAGGTCATATTTCATCTCAGACAATTTGCTGCAAATAAAGGATCCACTTTATAATATAATCATTTAACTGTTAGGTAACAATCTCAAGGTTAAAATAATTTCTTAATTTTTCATATGAAGTCAAGGTCAACAAAGTATACAAAAAGACTATATACAGTGAAACCTGGCTAAACCGAATCCTGCGTAAATCGAAAACCTGTATAAACAACATATTCTTTAGCCCTGTCATATCAAATTGTATGTGTTGTTAACCTGATAAAACCAAACATCAGCCAAAACCGAACAAAATCTAGAGTCCCAAAAAGGTTTCGGTTTAAACAGGTTTCACTGTATTGTCAAGTTCTGATTAAAAACAAATCATCTACTACAACTCCTTGGAATATATACATACCCTTTGTAAGAATTCCTTTCTGTGTAAGGAATTAATTGTTGCATTATTAAGGTATATGGAATGTTTGGATTTGAAATCTACAAAATAAAAAATAAGTGGTGATTTTATAGTAGACTGTAAAAGTAATACGAAAATTACCCCCAAATAACCTAAGGATGAGATATCTATAAATCTAGTAATAAATAAATAACTGCTATAATATATAGGGAATGTTGCCCTAACTTGTGTATAATATAAAGTTATAAAGAAACATAACTGAAGACCAGTAAAAGTGACACTACTTAAATTTGTAAATGATCTGAGTTTTGTGGTAAATGAGTATAGTAAACAAGTTTCATAACATTGGTTGAGGTAAAGTTTAGTTAAAGAATGGAAACAAAAAATTCAGCATTTTTTCCACTTGTAATGGGAGAAAACTCAAGAACAGTAAAAGTGACACCTCTAATATTCAAATTTGATCTGTATTGTGCAGGGTTCTCACTAAAGCGATTCCGTGAGTCCTGGACTCATCAAAATCTGTCTGGACTCACCATTTTCAAAACTGGTGAGTCCATAGATGCATTAAGATTGAAATATTTTGTATAAACTGAACACAGTTAAATACAAATAACTTCTATTTTTTTGGTAGTTAGAATACAATATATATATTGAACAAAGACTAACTTTAATTTAAACCTAGCACTTTTAAAATAAAGTGTGTCTTTAAATGAGTGAAGTTGATATATGTATACCATATTTGATTATTCAGTTGTCTTTTTTCCATAAATATTGATATTGTCCATGAAAAAAAACCAGTACCAAGGATCATATATATTTTTCAGGGATGATGTTTCATTTCTGACAAGTTAAATACACCAGCACAGCATGCAAATATATACATGTATTTATATGCAAATTAGGTTACAAACCTTCAGAATGAAATACAGAGGGTCTGGTATCTGGTTCTATATAGAACTTATGATACCTTCCTTCTGCTGCTGGCTCTATGTAGTAACTCTGTTCATTATCTGTTATATGTCCTCTATAATAAAAAAAAATATATATTATTCCACAATGATAATTCAGTAATAATAAAAATACAAAATAACCAATAAACAAAATATTGTTGAAAAAAAAATCATTAAGACAAGGATACATAAAAATCTAATATAGATTATAGGGATCTAATGTTGCTACTAAAGTTTTGTATATTACAGGAATAATGTCATTGATATAATATCTTTCTGTAAAGTATGAGTGCATTCTTTAAAACATGCAGGAATTCAATATAATATTAATTAATCTGTGGATACATTTTAATAGTACAGAACTAAATATGGTAAACCAACTTATTTTCATGACTTCTGCAAGTAGAAAAATAACTCGAATATAAATCATCGGGAATATGTAAAGCTTTGATTCTTTCTTATTAAACTATATCAAGTAATTTAGAAAATCGTGAAATTAAATAGCCGCAAAGTGGACTAGAAAGGATAAAACGCCAAATAAAGTATCCACGAAAAAATAAGTTGGTTTACAGTATCACAATGAAAGGTCATCAAAAGGTATACTCTCCAACATCAAACAGGGGTGCACATCCTCAGTCTTAAATCAACAGCTAATATATAAATCACTTGAATAAGTTGTGGACAAATCAAAGAGATACTATAAAAAAAAAAAAAAGATGTGGTATAATTGCCAATGAGACAACCTCTCCACAAGAAACTAAATGACACAGTTATTAACAACTATAGATCACTGTAAAGCCTTCAACAATGAGCTAAACCCATACCACATAGTCAGCTATAAAAGGCCCCAAAATGACAATGTTAAACCATTCAAGCAATAAAACTAAAAGCCTAATTTACGTACACAAAATGAACGAAAAAACAAATATCTTTTACCATATATATCTACAATAAATCATTGAGTTATTGAGCAAAAACATTTCTATCAAATACAAACAGATATAAATGGATGCTTACCTTATTCCATTACAGGAACTCAAAGACACTATGGAATGTGGTACACCACGAACTGTTCCATGGTAGTAACAATGCTTTAAAACCTGAAAATTTATTCACAACCATAATAAACTTTGAAAGAAATGGGTATAACAAAATTTAAATATACCCAATCAGAATTATGAACTATTACAATCAGATGTTCCATACTGTCAGAATAAATTAATAAAAGATTTTCTGGAACACAATCCTTGTCAAGTTTAGGAACGATTGGACTATTAGTTGCACAGATTTATGATACTAAATATCATTTTCTGTACAATTCAACAGGAACCTAGCTATGTCCCACTGTTATTGTGATGATTGCTACCTGATCACCATGACACTTTGTAGAAGTTCTCTGAATCTCTTCTCATGCACAGTATTAAAAAATCGTTTGGATTTGTAATTTCAGCTAGATAATTTGAAAAATAAAATAAAATACCTTTATAGTTCCTTCATCTTAAGGTTTGAATATAATGCATGTACTGGTGTTGTAGTGACAGAGCACAAATTGAAAAGGTCATTTCCTATTTAGCAAAAAGTCAAACTTTAAAAAATGTACAGCATTCTAAGTTTAATAAAGACAGTCCTAAAGAGTCAAGGGACAATAACCATAATAAGAATGTGTGCCAAGTGCACCGTGAAAATGGAATAAAATCTCTAATCTGGCATTAAAATTAGAAAGATCATTTCATGGGAAACATGTTTACTAAGTTTCAAATTGATTGGACTTCAACTTCATCAAAAACTACCTCGATCAAAAACTTTAACCTGAAGCAGGACGGACGATCTGACGACCAGACCAGAAAACACAATGCCCATAAATGGGGCATAAAAAATGCATATGGTATTTTGGAGCTGATTAATGATTAAGGGTCAATCAGATCACTAGATCTCATGGATTAGTTATAATTATATGACATACTTGATAGATCAAAGCGAAGAGCCTCTGGCCTTTGTTAGTCTTGTATTATTTTAATTTTAGTTTCTTGTGTACAATTTGGAAATTAGTATGGCGTTCATTATCACTGGACTAGTATATATTTGTTTAGGGGCCAGCTGAAGGACGCCTCCGGGTGCGGGAATTTCTCGCTACATTGAAGACCTGTTGGTGACCCTCTGCTGTTGTTTTTTATTTGGTCGGGTTGTTGTCTCTTTGACACATTCCCCATTTCCATTCTCAATTTTATGATTATACATTGTATATATGACTTACTTGATTCGTTGGTTTTCTTATCACAGGCTCATTTCTTTCATTAAAGGTTTTTTCAATATAAGACTTTGTGAATAAAAACCTAAAACAAACAAAACAAGCAAGCTATATGTATATATGAAAAATATAATAAGTGATATATAATCATTTTTACACCTAACCAATTTGAAATTGTATACTTTAAAAAAAAATGGGGGTATATGGTTACATAGTGCATAACACACTTTATTTTAAAAGCAATATTATTTCTATTGTTGCATTAAATTTCACGAGATATGAACATCCAAAAATACATTTAACACCTGAAAATTTGTACTTGTATAAGCTTTGTACTGGTGACTTCAGTGTAAATATGGATTGGACAATTAAATACATGTTATTAAACTAGTACATATCCATTTACCTACAATTTATCACTAAATAACTCAGACACTAAAAATCTCTATAATCCTTACCTATTTAAATGAATATCTATCACAAAACGCTTTTTGAAGGCATTGAATATAACTGTTGCTTTCTCTATATGCTTATTCTGAAAAACAAATTTTAGATATATAAAACCATGTTAAACTAATAAAATAAAGCTGAATCCAAACAATGACATAATATATAGGTATAACTGTATTCACTAAATGTAGATTTTGATTAAAATAAAACAGCAAAATGAATTTCTAAAAATTGGTAAATGTATGTTCATACGAAAATATATTCAGTGATGGTTACAACAATAGTTTACAATCCTTTTTTAATAGTTGTGATATTTAGAAGATATTAGTATAAGTGTCCTGGAAGCATGGTCACTTCAAGAATTAAAGACTGCCATGTTAAGATCAATGTATAATAAAAAATTTAAGATTGCCAAGCGATCAGAATGTACTGCTATTCATTTGACAGCACAATAAAATTGAGAATGAAAAAGGGGAATGTGTCAAAGCATCAACAACCTGACCATAGAGCAGACAACAGACGAAGGCCACCACTGGGTCTTCAATGTAGCGAGAAACTCCCGCCCCCGGAGGTATCCTTCTGAATATATGAATATATCACAACTTTTTGGCAATCAATTAGTAAAAGGATGTTACTGATTCCATTTATTGTATTTTCATACATTATTAAACCGTCATCCATGGAACATGTGGAATGAATAGAATCTTTGAAAATAAGTTCCTACAAGAAAAACAAGCATCTTAAAATAAAAATTGGAATTTTGTTTCTTGTCAGTGAAGTTACTGCCTATTTGTTCTGCAGTTGAATTAATTAGCATATACACATTAGATTTCCATTTTAATTTTAATATTTGCATATTATTTTTAAAACTACGTACAGGTGTCAACAGTGTTTTTTTTTATGCAAAACATACATGTATATCTTTTCAATTAAAGTAAGTGGAATTAACAATTTTTTGCCAAGTTTCTTAAATATAGTTTAGTTATTTCCTGGCTGATAGTATATCTGATAGTATATATCATTTATACTTAAGTCTTTTTCTTGCATGACTTAAAAGTAACTTCCTTTTGCATGTTGTGACACTTATTATGTCACATTATTGATGTATAAAAAATGTAATTTTGGACTAAAAGTAAATTTAATTCATCTTATAAGTAAAATGCGGAAAAATGAAGAATCACTTTGTCTTGCTTCTGTGACAAATATGCTGCACCCTCAACAGAAAATACCATTTAAAGGGTTGATAATTGCTCAGAGTGACCATGTATTATTAAATGAGCTACTTTTATCCTCAGTTAGAAAAAAAATGCAAGGAAATTTTAATTTATTTAATATTCATTAATGTTATATCCTTATGACAATATTGTGATCCATATAACAATGAAATTCTGCAACATGCTTGTGGGTTGAGTTGTCAAAAATGATAAAACCAAGTAGTGTTAATTCATCAGGCAAAAATAAAATTTAAATTTTTTTATTTTGTCTACCTACCCACCTACATGTAGTAATATAATATAGCATTATATACAAAATATTTAATGACAGCAATCATTTTTATTAGTTTTTTAAAGATTTTGCCCTGCTCTAGCATTGTTTTCTTGTCTAAAACATGTATCGTATGTGTTGTTAGCCAAACAAAATTTTAAAATCCCCACTTACCCAAACCATAGATGTAATATGGGTATTACATCTATGCCCAACCTATCAGACCAGGATTTTTTTAAGGGTAGCCTTATTTAAGAAAATACATAAACTATGATACGATTTGTTTTGTTTAAAAGTAATAGTTGTATTTCAATCGTTTAAAAAGGTTAAAATGCAATGAAACAGCTGCTTGACCACATGACTCTTATAAATAACTTCCTGCTGGGAAACACCTTTTTGCTCTATTGTCAAGGGTTAAGATTATTGAACATTCAATGTACTGAAAAACATTGCCCTTTTTTCAAAGGTTCAATAGTACAATATAAGATAATATTCATCACTATACATGTGACTCATTACAAATAAAGGACAGACAAGTTGGGACAAATTTGGACACAATATTCAAGCTTGATACTTTCTGAATTTGGATTGTGATCAAATTTTTTCAATAATATAGGCTTCTGACACACACAAAAAATCAAAGATATTGTCCTGCAACTACAAAACAGCTTTTTTTTGCCCTTAATTCCTATAATGTTGGTTCCATAACAACTAAATCAATCCTAAGCTTCCTTATGGTGTATTGAATCTTCTGGTTAAATTTCATAGAGATCCATTCACTAAAACTAAAGTTATTGTTTGGAAACCAAATGTGTCTTCAGACTACCGGTATGACAACAACGGACATCATACCAAAAATGTTTGCGGCCGTATAGAAAAGGTACTAGGTAAAGGTCAATATGACAGCAACACAGCATCAAACAGCAATAAAAAATAAACAAAAGTACACTTTTACTTTTTATCATTGTTGTAATGTTTTTCTTAGTATTAAATATATCCCTTATTACATGTATTTCATTCCTATATTGTAACAAGTAGGCGCAAAACATGATGTCTTGTAGAAGAATCTGTCTACGTTTTGTGGAAGTGTGTCCAACTATTTGTTGTTGCTGATCCTGATCTTAGATCTAACATAAAGTGGGACATGGACAATGATGTGGATGACAAAATATAACTGGGTTGCGTTCAATATCGTAGCAGCTATGTAGGGGCTACATACATGTAGCTGCTATCAATATCTATGTAGAAACTAGGCTAGCTACACGTTCAATAGTCATAAATGATAAATATATGTAGCACTATGTAGCCGCTACGATATTGAACGCAAACCCTGATGTTGTCCATATTTGTAACTACACCTTTGCTGTCAGGTTACATGTTTAAAACAAGAAAACACAAATGTACCTGATCAAGAGTTGTCTCCCTTCTCTGTCCATTTTGATATAATACTGGTTGTACAAATTCATATACTCTTTGTCTGTTATTGTTGAATTTCTCAGATGAATGAATAAATGGTTTACCTGAAAAATTCTAAAATTATTACAAAAATCTGGATAACTGACAAAAATTAAATTAGAAAATAAGACATTACTAACATAGTCATGATACATGTACATGATGTACATGTAGTATTTTATATGGTTTATTTTTCAGTTATTTAAAAAAAAAAAATGGTAATATATGTAATACCAAAAAAGTCTTTAAAAAATCATAAGTGAAAGAAAAATTGAAAAAAACACCTAAAAGATAAATACATGTAAGTGTACTAAAGACAACATAGACAACTAAAAACTCAGCAAATCAAACTCCACCACAGACTAGGGGTGAACTCAAGTGCTCTAGAAAGATACTCAACTCCACCACAGACTAGGGGTGAACTCAAGTGCTCTAGAAAGATACTCAACTCCACCACAGACTAGGGGTGAATCAAGTGCTCTAGAAAGATACTCAACTCCACCACAGACTAGGGGTGAACGCAAGTGCTCTAGAAAGATACTCATATCTATCATTGTTAATTTTTTTTGGTGAAAAAAAATATTATTGTCAATGTGAAATTGATATCAGCTTATTTCCTTTGTTGCAAAAACAAGCAAGCATTCCTTTTAATTAACTTTAAATTTTATGTGATGAAGTTTTCATATCTGATAGTGATACATGAATTATCAAGTTGCCTTCTAAATTTTTTAACCTCTGACTAAACCACTTAATTGAGTGACCCCTTTATGTGTTCACACAATTGCAGCAATTAGCTTGAAGGCTAAATTTTGTTTCGGATTGAAAAGCGTATGGTAAAATTTTATATTCCAAAAAGCTTTGAGATTAGCTGTTGAATAGACTTTAAAAATCAACTGATATCATGACAACTTTTAGTGTGCGCTTGAACAACCTCATGAACAACAACAATTATTCTGCATTGACAATAATATCTTGGTGTAAATTAGAGATCTAGACGCCCATTTAGGCTAACTGTATCACCCTCATGGTGTATCTAATACTTAGGTAATTTCTCTGTAAATATATAGGTACTAAGATCTGAGGATAAAATTCATTCAATCATTCATGGATGAATGTACATGTCACAGTCATGTGTAAACAAAGAAGATTAAATGTTCAATTAAAATGATTAACATTGACTTCAATATACAGTTGTATATAACAATTAATCAACCTATCAGTAATAACTTTTTTAATGTAGGTCTCTATTCAAAACATGAGTTTCTAATATTTTATTCACCTAAAGGGTCATGAATTTTCCTATAAATACATAGGTCATTCAAAGCGGTAGATAAAAATACCAAAATAGAATATCAATAAAAATCCAACACATGGTCAATGGACAGTTTATATGATAAGTTTGTCATGAATGTCTTCATGTTAATATCAATGTAATATGTACTTATCATTATTTAATGATAAAAAACAGCAAGGAAAATTAATTGCGTTCATTAAAACCACATAAACTATTATAAGTTAACTGTAGACTTGTAGCAGTGCTTTGCTTTAATTTTTCGCTAAAATTATTTTCATTTGCGCCACAATCCATATATTTTATTTGCGCCAAAATAGTATATTTCATTTGGGTCATATTATACAGGTAAAAGAAATTAGATATACTAATTAAAGACATTTAATAATAACTTTAAAACACAGTTTTTGTAAGCAAAATTAAAATATATTCATCAGAACTTAGTCATTATAAAACCATATAATCATAAATGTTAAAAGTTAAACACACTTCTGTTATAAATCAACATGATCATAAACATGATAAAACCTAAAAGAAAGCACTTTAAATGTACACTGGAGTAAAATTATGAGCCTTTTCTAAGCGCTATATACACTGGAGTAATTTTATAAGTCTGTTCATGCACAGACCTTGTTAGCATTTTGAACATTAGATATACATTAAATGTTTGGCTGAGCACAGCCTGATAGGACAGCAGAAGTCAAACCCTGAACAGTTGGGGCAAATTTGAACACCATATTCAAGCTTAATACTGTCTGAATTTGGATTGTGATCAAGTTATGACATAATATTTTATATAGGTTTCTGACACAAAGTAAATGTATTCAAAATCTAACAAAATGGTCAGATTCAGCATAATATAAAAAAAACACCAAAAATTTATAATTTTGGGACTTTTCAAACCTTTATATGGAGTCGGACTAATTTGAAAATAGTCCAGTCAAACTAAGTTTTAACCTCAAACTAATTTCAACAGAAAATGTTTTAGTTCTAATCTATAGCATTAAGTGGCTTTGTGACCATTTTGAAAAAATGATATAAACTTTGGTATTGTTTATATCTGTATATTATATTTGCTCAGTATCTACGTATATACCTTGTAAGTTATTTTGATTAAATTTGAGATTCTTTACCTCATGTTACCTTGACATGTTGAAAAGTTCAATAAATGGTCTACTAATGAATTATGAAATTATTAGATTGTAGCTTGATAAAAGATACGAAAGCATCTTTTCAGTTGTTTTTATACTCTAAAGACAGCAAAAATAACAAGAATCAATACATTCTGTTGAATAGAATTACAGTTATAAGTTTGTATCAATTTTTATTGATATTTCAATAGACAGATCCAGGGAAGGGGGGACGGGGCCAGCTTGACCAGAAAATCTGTCCTGCTTAAACTTTGACGTCATACAACAATCACTTTTCCATTGTGGCATCAGATATTTTCTATTGTGATGTCAAAATTTTACGGGAACGTTTGTGATGTCCAGAAATGGTGGACATTGCGATATAAGATGTTACTGTGTATATTCAATTCATTTTTTTTTGTCCCTTATCATTGATAGCTTATAAATTTTTTAATTTACTCAAATTAGGAAAGTTGATCTGTACACACTAGTTAAACATCCCATATTTTAATAATGTAAATGTGTAATACAAATAGATACCTGAACATTTCTACATAATTTTGGGGCACTTGCACTGGACTTTATGCTGTGAAAGAATGAACTTGGAGTCCCTATCGGTTGAATAATATATAAATCCTTGGTTATACTAATATGAAATATAAATCAAACTGGTAACTGTTTAATCAATCAATTGGGATGGGAGTATATTTAATTAAAATCTGGATAATTTGTCATCGATCGTGTTTGATGCTTGTAGTTGTAGTCATTCAAATGTAAATTGGAAAAAATTTAAAATTACTAACCATAATTTCCATCTGTATATGAAGATAATAATTCTAATATCAAAACAATTAGAAAAATAGAACAATGAAAGATATCCATTGCCAATTATTCATGATGCATTTCTTCTGGTAACCTGTAAATTCAACCGGAAAACACACACTGAAACGTAAACAGTAGAAGGGAGAGAAGAAAGATCTCTCGTCCCATTGGTAAATCGCCCTACACCAACTCGCCCCATTTATGAACTAGAGGTTCTCATGATCCTGTGTCGCTCACCTGGGAAGCAAGACCATCTGGCAAATCGCCCCACTCAGTTTTAAAAAATCGCCCCACTTGTGAAAAGGGTTAAATCCCGTAAATGAACTTACATCACTTAACCATGGCTTCAGGTCAGGTTATTCCTGCCGTCGGAAACCCAACTGCTAGTCACACTACATGACTTCATGAAAGCCTTTGACGCAGGAAAACAAATTGATGTAGCTATCCTGGACTTCTCCAAAGCATTTGACACTGTGCCACACAACAAACTGCTGCACAAAATGAATGAATACGGTATAAGAGGACCACTAAACAAATGGTTGGAGATGTTCCTAACCCAAAGGAAAATGAAAGCTGTCGTAGATGGGGAGGAATCAGAAGAAGCTTCAGTTGACTCCGGTGTACCACAAGGTACAGTACTAGGACCCCTTCTCTTCCTCTGCCACTTTAACGACCTTCCAGATTCAGTTCAATCATCTGTCAGACTTTTCGCAGATGACTGCCTCCTGTACAGGAACATAAATAGTCAACATGACCATACACTACTATAGCGAGACCTCCAAAACCTAGAAGATTCCTAGAAGTATGGGCCAAAAACTGGGGCATGCGCTTCAATGCAAAGAAGTGCTATATACTTAGCATCAAGAACAAAAGCCAGAAGATGTACAACCTAGACGGACATGTACTACAACAAGTCCAACACAACCCATACCTAGGCTTACAAATATCAGAAGACCTAAAATGGACCACGCATATCTCAAATGTAGCCAAGAAAGCCAATTCGACACTCGGCTTTCTAAGAAGAAATCTACGCTTCTGCCCAAAAGATTGCAAAAAGACCGCATATATATCATTAGTACGGTCAACTATGGAATATGGTGCCATAATATGGGACCCATATACACAACATGATATAAATCAATTGGAAAGAATACAACGCAAAGCAGCTAGATTCATAACAGGCGACTATAGGTCTAGAGAAGGGGGGGTAGGTCACCAAAATGCTAGCCGAGTTAGAACTAGACAACCTACAAACGAGAAGAACAAGTCAACGGCTGGTATTTCTGTACAAAGTGGTTGAGGGGTTGGTCCCAGCTATTAATCCCGACGATTTTCTTGTTAAAAGTAAACCTAAGAGAAAAATCAAACCTAAAACATTTGACAATTTTGTAAGTGCCAATATAGTGACAAATTCAGTGAAGAACAATTCTAAGGCACTAGAAACTATTCCTAACAACACCGATCCATATAAGAACTCTTTCTTTGTCAAGAGCATACTACACTGGAACCAACTGGAAGACCGCATTGTATGCGCAGATACAGTTGAGAGCTTCAAGGCTGCTCTCCAACACCGCCAATAGGTGTCTCTCTCTCCCGTTGAGTAAAAGCCAGAATTGATCAGAATTGGTGTCTTCAACGTATACATACAGATACAGATACAGATGAATATATATTTTTAGGTCCGCAATTCCATCTATAGCTTCGCACTGGTCTGTGTAGAGATCTACATCTACATCTACATCTACATCTACATTCTACGTTGATCTGTCAAACTTGACCAATACTCAACGCTTCCGGTGGGCGCAAGAAAAAGAGTAATTTTGTAAGATAACCAAAGAATATACAAGCGAGTATAAAGTATAAAAAAGATTAATAATAAAGCAATGTATAAAAAGGGGTGGGGGGGGGGGGGGTTGTTCCCATTTGCTTTTCGTTCATCTGGCCTTAACCAATCCGGCTTCCGTGGCGGTACCAGTGAAAATAATCCCCGCCGGCACAGCTCCAATCCATCATTTGACTTACTTGGCAGATGGGGAACTGCACAGATTAGATAGAAAGTTTTGAAAGCTCCCCAGTCTTGAAAGATACCAAGGAGGGAGCCTCAGCTATAGTTGCTGGTAGTGAGCTCCAAACTGTCACTTTTCTTGGAAAAAACTGTATTTGTAGCCGTTAGCCTTGGTTGAATATTGCCGGAACTTCTTGGTATGTGTTGATCTTGTTCTGGATGACATTGTTGTTAAGTACGTGTCGCATATGGTATGTCCACAAGATCATTAACCACTTTGTAGAGCTGTAATTAAACTCTTCTGTTTTCCAATGATTCCCAGTCTAGTTTTTCTAACATGCTGCCTACACTACTGGTGTTCCTATAGCGGTTGGTGGCAAAACGGGCTGCTCGACGCTGGACCATTTCAACCTTTTTTACTTGCTCTTTTTGGTATGGATTCCATACTGTTGCACAGTAGTCTAAGTTGGATCTGACATATGCATTTGTCCTGGTTTCGCTGTTGGATGTTCTTATGTTGCGTTTTAGGAATCCTAGCATGCTGTTCGCTTTTTTAATTACTCTATTGATGTGTTGTTTCCAGGACAGGTCTGATTCAATGTCGACTCCAAGGTATTTGGTACTTTTTTTTTTTTTTTTTTTTTTTATCTTTCTAGCACTTGTCCCTTAAGCGTACGCGTGTATGAGTATATTATTGGTGAACGTTATCTAGTGGTAGATTGTACACTACACTTTTGTGGGTGAAAGTCCATGCCCCAGGTTTTTTTCCAATTCTGCAAGTTTGCAAAGATCTTTGTGTAGTACATTAGTATCAGCAGTAGATGTTATCGTTCTGTAAACATTACAATCGTCTGCAAATAGTCGTGTGTTGGATGTTATGTTGTCGGGTAAGTCGTTGATGAATAGGAGGAATAGTAACGGTCCAAGTACAGTCCCTTGGGGGACTCCGCTGACCACAGGAACTTTCTCTGAAGATTCTCCCTCAACAATGACTTGTTGGGTACGTTTGGCTAGGAACGATTGAATCCAGTTGTGTGTTTGTCCTGTAACTCCATAATGCTGTAGTTTGTTTAGCAGCCGTTTATGGGGGACACGATAAAAGGCCTTAGAAAAGTCAAGGATAACCATATCAATCTGCTTTCCTCTGTCTAGAGCTGATGCAAGCTCATGACAAAGCGTGATGAGTTGGGTTTCACAGCTTCGTCTTGCTCTAAAACCATGCTGACAGTTGGTAAGTATTTTGTGATTGTCTAGATGTTTCAAGGTGTTACTAACAATGATGTGTTCCAGGAATTTACAACATAGACAGGTGAGTGATACGGGTCTATAGTTGCAAGCATCATATCTGCTTCCTTTCTTAAATATTGCTGTTACGTTTGCTTGTTTCCAATCTTCTGGCACTGTACCGGATCGAATACTGGCATTAAATACAATGCATAACAGGGTTGCTAGGTCGTCAGCACATTCCCTTAAGATTCTAGCTGGTATTTTATCAGGGCCGCATGCTTTAGGGAGCTATCATTTGATTTTTATGGAGGGGCTAGGATGAAAAATGTTGTCCTGCATTTTTTTTAAGCTGTAATCTCTGTCCTGTCTTTTTATTTTTCACTCTGTTCGGTTCTGCCTTTTTTTTTTAGTTTATATTGACTTTTTTTTACCTAAATTGTCGTCCTGACTTTTTTTTTTGCAAGTGTCTCATCCTGCCTTTTTTTTTACTCAAAACTCCTGTCCTGTCTATTTTTTTCAAATTTCATCCTAGCCCCCCATAAAAATCAAATGGTAGCTCCCTTACTTGGGTTGCATCTGTCCAATAGCTTTATAACGCCTTCTGTTGTGACTGTAATCTCTGGCATTTGTGGATATTGTTTACCTGTTGGCTTTGGTACGTCGTCGCTATTTTCCTTAGTAAAGACTGATTGGTATTGTCTGTTAAAGATGTTAGCTTTGTCTATTGCGGTATTAAATAAGCGTCCATTGTCTTTTAGAGGGGCGCCCCCTGTGTTGTCATTTTTCAGTGATTTAATATAACTCCCCAATCGCTTCTGTTTGCTGGGTTGATCCCAGGGGCGGATCCATGATTTTGGAAAGGGGGGGGCGAAGTTTTGAAAGATCGCCGAGCAGAGCGAGGCGAAAAAATTTTGGGACCTTTTTGGGGCTAAAAACATAAAATAAGTGTAATATGCACTTTTCAAACGGTTACTGGCGTGGGGCATGTATATTTTGTAGTTGCTGTAAAGTGTAAGGGTTGGATATTTTCGATGCTGTATTCTCTCTATTAATTGTCTATCATAAAATGATAGTATGGATCCAAAGCTATGAACTGATAAATTTGATGTGGGACTTGTCAATAGAAAACATATGGAAAATTCTCGCTGTTTTGTTGTAAGTTAAGTTATCATAACTTCACAGATTTCTTGTTGTAAACAAGATATACGCCGGGGTATTCAATGAAATTTACGCGGCCGGCACAGGTTAAAAAAGACAAACAAGAATTTCTTATCCAAATGTTTGGTTGATATGTTTCACCCAACAAAATTAAGGGAAGTGAGGGGTTCCAACTCAACCAATGGCTAAGAATGAGTCTGAAATGACAACGAATTTATGAATGACGGTCGACAAATGGAGACATAAAGGTCACACCCATCAGGCAGGTTGAAGTCTGGTCTTGAAAAAAGTATTTAATATATCAGTTCGGCGAAGCAGACATTCCGTTCAGACATGCAAGACATGCAAACCCCTGCCACCAAACAAAAAAAATGCCCGTTTTTATTCATCATGTTCATTTAATGCTAAATAATTCTTTTGTAAATTTTTGTTTCTAATAGCAAAAACAGTGAACATGATTATTGTTGTCAATCCAGATACAGCCAGAATTTTTGTTTAAGGCAAAAATCAGAGTTATTTTTTTTCTCTCAAATATCTCAGACTGTCTCCTCAAATCAAATGGTTCGTACCTTAGACTTTAAATATATCTAGAGCTTATACTGACTGGGGATCATTATTCAGCTATGTTATTTTAAAAATGGCTGGGGTGTTTGGGGTTAAACATGTTTTCGTAGGTAAATAATTTTGCCGTGGAACTTTTTTTCATGTGAGTGTTATAGTCTATAGATTGTTTGTTTGGTGGAACAGTGAAATAGAAGTTAATACGTTCTTGCTCAATCCTGTGTCGATTTGAAGGTGTCATGATTGTCATCCTCAGCCTAAGCAATGTGTTACTGTAATTTGAATTTCAAAATGACTAAGCGACGTTTTTTTCGACGCACTGTTCAACTCCACCATAGAGAATGACATGACTTTGACAATCAGTAAATTCCAGCGAAAAATATCTTTATAAGTAAAGAATTGTCGCATAAAAATTAGATACTAAAGTACACGGGAAATGGCAAAGTTCACGAAGTCTAGTCTTTTGTGCCATTTTTTTGCTCTCTTTGTTCTTCCTTATATCAGATAAAATTGAGAATGGAAATGGGGAATGTGCCAATGAGACAACAACCCGACCATAGAAAAAAACAACAGCAGAAGGTCACCAACAGGTCTTCAATGTAGCGAGAAATTCCCACACCCGGAGGCGTCCTTCAACTGGCCCCTAAACAAATATATACTAGTTCAGTGATAATGAACGCCATACTAATTTCCAAATTGTACACAAGAAACTAAAATTAAAATAATACAAAACTAACAAAGGCCAGAGGCTTCTGACTTGGGACAGGCGCAAAAATGCGGCGGGGTTAAACATGTTTGTGAGATCTCAACCCTCCCCTATACCTCTAGCCAATGTAGAAAAGTAAACGCATAACAATACGCACATTAAAATTCAGTTCAAGAGAAGTCCGAGTCTGAAGTCAGAAGATGTAACCAAAGAAAATAAACAAAATGACAATAATACATAAATAACAACAGACTACTAGCAGTTAACTGACATGCCAGCTCCAGACTTCAATTAAACTGACTGAAAGATTATGATTTCATCATATGAACATCAGGCACAATCCATCCCGTTAGGGGTTTAGTATCATACCATCATAACATATATGAGAAGAACATAACCCGTGTCATGCCAACAACTGGTTTTTGAATAAATGTGTTTAGTTCCGATGCAAAGACCCTATAAGTGAATCAATATTAACGCCAAAATATGCAATCTTTAATGACCTGACAACAGTATCGTAACTATATCCCTTCTTAATAAGTCTATTCAAAGGTTTTGTTAGCTTTTGAGGTGAATACTGACACCTTTGTGCTTTATAAAGAATATTTCCATAAAAAATTGGATGTGAAATACCTGAACGTATAAGAAGTCTGCATGTTGAGCTATATTTACGAATGATGTCCTTATACCGATGATAAAATTTAGTAAATGTTTTGACTAGTTTGTGATATCGAAAACCCCTGGTGTAATAATTTTTCAGTAATACATAAATTTCTCTCGTTAAAATCTAAAACATTGTTACATACACGAACGAATCGTACAAGTTGAGATATATAAACACCGTAAGATGGTGACAAGGGAACGTCACCATCTAAAAATGGATAATTAACGATAGGAAATGAAAAATCATCTCTTTTATCATAAATTTTAGTATTCAGCTTTCCGTTAGTGATATAGATATCAAGATCGAGGAAAGGGCAGTGGTCATTGTTAGTATAAGCTTTATTTAAAGTAAGTTCAACAGGATAAATTTCTTTAATATACATACTGAAGTCGTCATTATTGAGAGCCAAAATATCATCCAAATATCTAAAAGTATTATTAAATTTGTTTATCAGATGTTGTTTCGATGGGTCTTTGCTTATTTTTGTCATAAACTGTAACTCATAGCAATACAAAAACAGGTCCGCAATAAGTGGTGCAGTTAGTCCTCATTGGAATTCCGATAATCTGACGATATACGGAATCCCCAAAGCAAATGCTTGTTTCGTTTAAATAATTTGTTTCTCCCTCTTAATCGTTATTATGTTAGTATTTGAGATATAAAGATAGTATCATTCTGACATTGCTTTTCGTTTAAAAAGTTAAATTTAGCCTTAAAAAGCTTTTATTCCAAAATTCCGAATAAAGCCATTTTCTTACACATATATACCAATGCAAATGTGAACGGAAATGCATACATAGAATCTATATATCCTTAGATATACAGACTCTTTACAAAAACTATGGTTATTGCATTGAAAACGACATTTTGAGACTAAATTCGGTTTTTATGTCCGGGCTTTTTCGAGAGCAGTCCGGGCTTTTTCGAGTGTGTCCTTTTTTATCGAGTGATTATACACATTTCTTATAGCTAAAAATGTTATGTGTTTACGTTTAAAAACTATAAAATAAAGGCTCAAAATAAGTACTTTCAAGGCACATGGTGTATCAAACACTTGCATTTTATCATGAAACAAGTATCGTTCATTTGTATATATTCTTTTCTCACATTTTATAACTTGCATGTACAGTATATATCCGTGATGTCAACAATTTAACGTGAGTGTTCCGGACCATATAAGTATTTGGACCTCATGGGATAACTATTACTGAACAGCAAGATGTCGACTTGGAAGATTACTTCCAAAAATGTCTTAATGAACTGTTAAACAAGAGTTCAACTGTTTTACTAACTGAAAAAAAAATCGATATGATAAAGAGTCTAATAATTGATACTAGAGACGGACAGAAAACAGATACACCCAGATTAAGACAATTAATTGAAAGACAATGGGTTTCAACTTGTAACTTGTGCTGTTTGGGTAGCCTTTGAACTATAAAGTTAATACATTTCATGTAACCGTCATTGTTATAGATAATTTTATTGTATTATTGAATCGTTTCTAATGTATACCTATATGGTCCCACATTGGGTTTCCCTTGGGCAATTATTTTTTCGCCACCTCTTTCGCCAAAACAATATATTTTTCGCCACGTTATTTTTTCGTCAAGTAACATAAATATATCTTTCTCGTTTAAAATTTTCCTTTTTTTTCTACCCACCCCACCCCACCCTAAACCGTTAGTTTTCCCGTTTGAATGGTTATGAACTAGTTATTTTGGGGCCTTTAGAGCTTGTTGTTTGGTGTGAGCCAAGGCTCCGTGTTGAAGGCCGTACCTTGACCAATAATTGTTAACTTTTATAAATTGTTATTTGGATGGAGAGTTGTATCATTGGCACTCATACCACATCTTCCTATATCTATCATATGTTCGACCATACGCGTACAGTATGACCATATGAGTATACGCATATGGTTGTGACCATACGGTCTTAATACTCATATGGTCCGGAACATAAGCATAGACAATTCGAATTAAGACGTTCATACATATATTGTATAAGATGAGACGTATGTTTGTTCTTAAAAGAGTATACATCTTAGATATATTATTATCTATTTGTCTTATATATTGTATAATTTATTTTATTGTTTAAGAAATGGAAACCGAAAATGACTAAATGCTACAACTGTGAGGAGGAGTCTCATTATGCAAATAATTATAATAATTGGTCATACAGCAGCTAAACACCATGATAACTTCCTTTCAATAAAAGAAAAGTGTCTAAAAAGTGGAAAATATGAATATTAATCAAGACATTACAATGTTGTTCCTGGTGTCGTTCGAAGCACTGGACAATCTAGCTGGTGATAGCATATAATATACACATTTTGTATATGTCTATTATTGTTAAAGGATCCTATTTAGGCTAATGAACTATTCATTTCATTGTTGATTTTATCTGAAATTATATTCAAATTTTGTGTTCAATGGCAATAAAAATGGGGTGGATTAAGTGTGTGTGTTTTTTTATGTTTTTTTTATTAATAGGTTTCTCTTATTAATCTCCGGAGTTCATCACAAGAAATATTATTAACTGTAAAATCGAAAGTAGCATGAAATGAAGTTAAAATGAATGAGTTCCCTGCGTAATGTTCTAGACACCGATTTGTTAAGGATCAAGTTATTTCTAAATGAACACTGGAAAGTAGTTGTATAACGCTCTCCAAACAGAACATTCGCATCAAATTGAAAAAAGATTCATTTTGATATGTTTTTGATGACTTATTGGGAATATATGATATTGTCCTTCACTTAATTACAGTTATAAACTAGAAAAAAGTCATTTTCTAAAGTCTAGAATACCTTCAAATTTTCTGTAAAAAAAACCGGACCATTTGTATAAAAACGACGATTTCGCAGTTGCTCTCGAAAAAACCCGGACAATAACAAACACTGATTTTTGTTTATTAAATACAATGAAATTGAGCTTCTTTGTTGATCAAAACATATATAGTATTCAATATAAGATGGGTAGTAATGTTTAAAACTGTTATAATTACGAAATACCCATTAATTGAACTTATCGCATGTTTTATCACTCGAAAAAGCCTGAACTACACTCGAATAAAATGGGCCAAATCACTCGAAAAACCACGATCCTAGCCGGACACTATACCTACCGTGATTCGCGTCTATACATTCTGATGAGACTGTAGTACTTGTAAAAGGCTACGTGAATCTGTTACTCTAGCACAAACCGAGGAGGAAAAAATCGAAACATCCCAAAATTACATATCCCATATTGAAGCTGCAAGGAGAGAACGAGAGCTGTACAATGGATGGTTGTCGGGCAAAATCGCGCGACGAGTCTAGAACATAACTAAATTTGTATTCTTTTCAAACGGGATGAATAAAGACACATCCACGTTATTTTTGTTCTGTAAAGAGGTTAACTCCTAACTATTCTTCTGCCTGGCGATACATTTATTTTTGGCATTGCACAAGTCATGTCTTCTTTGACTGTCCATGACGTTAAAATACTAAATCTCTGGGATATGTTTTAGTTGATTTTAGTCTCTGATGCATGATTTTTTTATTATAAATTGTTTTTGGCTTTTATTTAGCTGCGAGTACTGCGAGTACTCTCAAATCGTACTTTCTTGTTAATATGGCCTGTTGATACTATTTGCAATGAATTTCTAATGTTTTAATACTTATTCAGGGTCATATCTCTTCTATATAACGCGACATGGAAAGCTTGAATAAAGTCTCTGAATATAAAATAATGGCTCTTCCAACCATGCATGCAGACACGCGTTAGTAATTCAGTAGGATATTTGTTCACGGTTATTGCTGTTTTTCTGAACTGTTTAACATTTCACAGCGGTATACTACTGTTACTTTAATTATTCACCCTTTATTTTATTGACTTTGTATCTACGTTGTATCATAGCTACCCCTATCCTGATTGATATTGATGTCTATAACTTTAACGGGAAGCTTTTTTCCAAAATTTCTGAGAAAAGAGATAATTTTTTGTTTCATATTATTAATTATCCATTTTTAGATGGTGACGTTTCCTTGTCACAATCATGAAACATACATCTAATGCAATTATTTGACGGAATGAAATATTTTTTGACGATTATGGATGCGTAAAAAATGATAGAATCGTGCACAGAGGACTTAAGTTTATGATATATGCATGCATTGGTTCAAGAACTGGATTAACATTATTTTTCACCAGTCAATCGTTTCTTATGACAAAGTTAGAAAACAGAAACCAACTTCGGGACGTACGAAAATGATAAAACTGCCCCCTCGGCTACGGCGGAAGATGATTTATGTATTACTAATAGTAGTAATTGGGTTTTAACTTGCTTTCATTGACTGCTAGTACTAGTAATATTTTTTCTACAGGTTAGAGCTCCCACAAATATGTTAAACCAAAGATTTGTATAGTCGGACCAAGGATTTGTACATAAGAACAAGGATTTGTAAAGATAGATATACAAATCCTTGGTAAGATTATACAAATCGTGATTTAAACTTGCCACATTCTGTATGAGCAAGTATACGTAGTTTAGCGATTGTTGTTGCTTTCATATTTGTTTTTCATAAAATATTTTGTTAATATTAGGACTTGGGTTGTCTCAAAATGAGAACATAGTTTTGTTTGTCTAGACAGTTACTTCAATTTGATTGGTTGTTGTTATAACAAAAGATCACATTCCAATGTAAAATTATCGATCGCACTTAGGTGTGTTCGACTTTTGAAAATATTTTGGAGTTGTCTCGCTTTCAATATATAACTTGTATTTTAACAACATGTGTTTTTGATGAAACATTGTTCTATCAGTTGTGAAAATATCTACAGTATTATACTCTCATATCACAATAACATGTAGCTAAAACCCTAAAATTTTGTAGTATAAAGATTATGATCATATTGAGTTAGGATAGCCAGTATCTCATATATTCAATTTCTTTTATTAATATCTAAAATCATTAAAACAAGTTGTTCATTATCATATACTTTTCAAAAATTTATAAGATAGAATTAGAGACAATTTTTTTTTCTTCATAAAATGACTTGCGATGATTTTTCTTCCATTACAATGGGCTTCTGGAACGTGGGTGGTCTAAAAAAAAAAGACAAAACAACAAGATTCAATACCTCCTTTTTTTGAAACATATATATACTAGTATAGAAAATCTAGATCTAGTGTTCCTCGCTGAAACCCACTTGGGCTATGATGCTAATATAACTAATATAGGGTCGTTCCATTGTCATCTAATTTGTAGACCTGTAACTAAATATAACAAAAGGCATTTTTGGAGGACTTGCAATACTACGCAAGCCCACACTAAAGCAACATGTGAAAATTCTAAAATCATCTATCCCAGATTTTCAGTGTGTGAAATTAGAAAGAAGAATCTTTGGATTTGACAAAGAACTTTTTATATATGTTGTGCATAACCCACCAGTAGGGTCATCATACTCCAAAGGACTTGACCTTGATATTCTTACATGTACATGTTTAGAAAAGGATATTGCTTCCTACCAAAAACAGGGTAATATATTATTGTGTGGGGACTTTAAATGCCAGAGTGGCTTCTGATACAGATTTTTATCATAGATGACAGTAATAATCTTTCTCCATTATATCAGTCCTATTTCGGCGATACACAAATTCTTAAAAGGAGGAGCAAAGATGATAAATTTGACTCAATGGGCAGGGACCTGCTTGACTTGTGTATTATAGTAACCAAATACGGATTTTATTTGGTCGACTTCTTCGTGACACCTTTGGTAGGCTAACATGTTATACACCTAATGGGGCTAGTACAGTTGATTATGTTTTAGTGTTGGAGAGTATCCTGAATCAAATTCTGTACATGAGGATATGTAATTTTATACCAGCACTATCAGACTGCCATTGTTTGTTGGAATAGTTATTGTCTGCTAAATATTGTTTAAAAAACTGATTGTGATAGTGTTAAAACTCATGAAATGTTACCAGGTTTCATATGGTCAGATGATTCACCAGCTCTTTTTCAAGATGCCCTTCTTACTGCATAAATTCAGCAGCGACTTGACAAATTCCTTAAACTAGAGCCCATAGATTCCCAAAATGTAATTGATAACGCATCTCTAGAATTAACAGACTTTATTATAACTGCTGCAAATATTTCTCTTAAAAGGCGTAAAGCCCAAACGGGTATAAGGGTGTTAAACACCAAAAGTGGTTTGACTGTAATCTTGCATATTTGCGAAAAAAAACTATTTAGTTATGGGAAAATTTATTCTCGATTTCCCAGAGATCCTGCTGTTAAAGGTCACTATTAAATTAAAACTACAGCGCGTATATACTAAGGCACGGAAACACAAATACAGGGAGTACAAGCAGTCATTGTTGAAGCAAATAGAAACACTGCACGAGGAAAACCCTAAGCAGTACTGGTAATTGATTAATGAACTGCAGGGTAAGGAAAAGGATGATACGAGTGCATTGGTTGCACCATTTGATTGGTTGAATCATTTTAAAAATTTGACCGAACCAAAAGATGAGTTTAAAGAGCGACTGCAATTTTTAGAGGAAAAGCTAAACATTCTTGAAAAATGAAAGTGCTTTAATGAACTTGATAGTAGGAGCTCTGAAACCGAAATATCTACTGCAATGAACTTGATAGTAGGCGCTCTGAAACCGAAATATCTACTGCTTTGTCATCTTTAAAGGTTAATAAAGCAGCAGGGTTGGATATAAACATCTCTAACAGTATGCAAAAATATGGTCAAACTAGCCTTTAAAAGCTGACTATATAGGGTATGGGTTTTCCTCGTTGATGAATGTTGCAAAACTTGCCTATAAATACTTACATCCTCAAGGGCACTAGCTGTCAAATTCATAATAACCGATTATAATCAAATTCTCATATTTGATTTATAACAACATGAATCCAAACTATTAAAAGTATAAAATAAACAATTAACAGGCCACGCACATGAAAATATGTAGCTTCGTTTCGTATGTATTTTAGTCTAAACGCCATCTAATAAATTATCGAGTTGACCTCTAAAGTCATCCGATGACCGTATAAGCCCTGTATTCATAAATATAGACATAAATAGATTAAGCAAACTCTCATATATTAGATGAAAAATAGATGTTTATCATCGTTTTTGCCTGAATAAGAATGATTTTTGTGTGGATGGAATTAGTCAATCACATGATTTACCTTTGTTTCACTTTTAATGTTAAAGGGGTCTTTAAATAACTTTACACACACAATTCACGTGTTATCCATCTCAAGCTAATGGGTTAAATTGAAGTTCACATGAATACGGATTCAATGAGGTCAAATTATTCATTTACATGAATAACTCACATAATCAATGGTTTTGATATTGTGCCCCTTTAAACTTCATGGATAGCCGTTTTATAGGCAATCATACCACATCTCTTTTATCATATTAATTTGAAAGCCAGTGATGCCTTAATATCCATAAACCTCTCATACTCACACTCAGTATCTTCTGTCTTATTTGGTTAAACAAGAATGTGTCCACAGTACACGGATGCCCCACTCGCACTATCATTTTCTATGTTTAGTGGACCGTGAAATTGGGGTCAATATTTTTAATTTGGCATTTAAATTAAGAAATATCACATCATAGAAAATATATATACTAAGTTTCAAGTTGATTGGACTTTCACTTCATCAAAAACTACCTTGACCAAAAACTTTAACATGAAATTTGCACGATCATTTTCTATGTTTAGTGGACCGTGATATTGGGGTAAAATCTCTAATTTGGCATTAAAATTAGAAAGATCTTATCATAGGGCACATGTGTACTAAGTTTCAAGTTGATTGGACTTCAACTTCATCAAAAACTACCTTGACCAAAAACTTTACTTCCGAAGCAGGACAGACGGACGAACGGACGCACAGATCAGAAAACAAAATGCCCCTCTACTATCGTAGGTGGGGCATTAACATAGAGAAATGATGTCATTTATCACATGACATGGACAACAGGGGAGATTGATTGCTGTTCTTTAACTGTATTAGATTAGTGGCAAACATGTAATGCTTATTCAGGACAAGTACTTAATAAATCTAATACGTTTACTTTTCTACATTGACTAGAGGTATAGGGGGAGGGTTGAGATCTCACAAACATGTTTAAAACCCCACCGCATTTTTGCGTCTGTCCCAAGTCAGGAGCATCTGGCCTTTGTTAATCTTGTATTATTTTAATTTTAGTTTCTTGTGTACAATTTGGAAATTAGTATGGCATTCATTATCACTGAACTAGTATATATTTGTTTAGGGGCCAGCTGAAGGACGCCTCTGGGTGCGGGAATTTCTCGCTACATTGAAGACTAGTTGGTGACCTTCTGCTGTTGTTTTTTTCTATGGTCGGGTTGTTGTCTCTGGCACATTCCCCATTTCCATTCTCAATTTTATTGTTCTGAAATATAATGAATATCTTTGTCCATCTGATGAGTCAAGTCTTTTTCAACTGATTTTGATAGTTTGTTCTTATGTTGTACTGTTACACCACTGTCTCAGGTTAGGTGGAGTATTGGGATCCCCCTATAATGTTTAACCCCGCCACATTCTGTATGTATGTGCCTGTCCCAAGTCAGGAGCCTGTAATTCCAGTGGTTGTTGATTGTTTGTGTGTAACATATTTGTTTTCATTCATTTTTTATTCTTAAATTAGGCAACCCTTAGTTTTTTGTTTGAATTGTTATACATTGTCATTTCAGGGCCTTTTATAGCTGACTATGCAGTAAAGGATTTCCTCATTGTTAAAGGTGACCTATAGTTAATTTCTGTGTTATTTTGGTCTCTTGTGGAGAGTTGTCTCATTGGCAATCATACCAAATCTTCTTTTTTTATATTGATCGAGATAGAGTGGAGAGTTCAAAATCAACTGCAAAATGAGTGTATGACTGATACTGGTGCCTTGCAACAAGTCATTTGAAGCCTTCAGCCTTTCAAATTGAAAAGAGCACTGAACTCACCTTACACAGGCTATAAGCTGTTAGGTCCCCATTCAGACACAAGTGGCTATTATTCATATGTCCTGCATATCAAAATGGATGCCATTCTTCAGCATATGTATAATCAACCTACAGTAGTGCTTTTTCTTCTTTAGGTTCAGAAAAACACCAACACACTGATTGATGTTCACCTCCCAGTGCATACTTTGTATACTATTTTCAAATTTGGTAGATATTATCCAAAATATAGATTTAAATCATGAACTTGTTGATTGATGTAATTGTTATCTTTTTATGAATTCAGTATCAAGGAGCACAAATTAACTAAGTGCTACCTTGAAGGTTTCTGTTGTTGCTAATATGCTGGAGTCTTACAGCAGAATTCATTGAGTGTGTTTGTAAAGGAAATATCTTTGGTTAGCCTGCTTGTTAGCTGAACCGTGAAGTCATTATTATGTTAGGTAAACTATCCTCCTTAATAGTAGAGTAGATGACCAATCTATCTGTCGGTAGGACGACTACGAAAGGAGAGTAGTATACCTAACCTAATAATGACTTCCCAGTTCAGCTAACAAGCAAGATGACCAAAGATTCTACCTTGACCTACACACTCAATGCTCTCTACTGTAAATGGTTTGACAAAATAAATAAATTTGTAGCAGTCTTCATTGCATTATATTTGTCTGTATGAGGCTCTGTTAGATCTTGCATTTTTTTTATATATTAAAATAAGGTTTGTTAGTTTTTTCTTTTAAATTGTGGTTACATTGTCATTTCGGGGCGTTTTACAGCCGACTATGCGATATTGGCATTGCTCATTGTTAAAGGCCGTACAGTAATCTATAGTTGTTAATTTCTGTGTCATTTTGGTCTCTTGTGGAGAGTTCTCATTGGCAATCATACCACATCGTCTTTTTTATATTGACCAGGAAGAATATTAAGCAATACATTGTGTGACAGAATGAGAATGACAATATTTTTATTTAGTATTTTTTGGAACATTATAAATCTAGCTAGAGTTGGACAATTAACCATGTTGTGATGTCTGTTGCATACAAAATGTGCTGCCAGTGTCTGTACTTTTTGTAATGATCTTGTATCTTTATTTGTAAATGGGTCCCATACATTACAATAGTATAATAATAGCCTATACAATGGATAAAAAGATATGAAGCAGGCAGGTCTTCCACCCCTGATATTTACAGATAGTGTATATGCCATCTCATTCCCTACTTGTTACATTCTACAACAGGTCAGACATAGCATAAATGAGACATGGTTGATGTGGTCTCCAACGGTGATAAGTGTAAATTTAAAAAAACAACAATGTTAAGGGTTATTCTTTTTAATGTATTCATGATGTGTTGCTTTACAACAATGACTAATTAAAATGGTCCATGATCTGAAGTAATGATAAAATGTAAAAAAAAAAAATAATTAAAATATTTATGATTTCATGTTAATACATTATTGAAATGAAATCTTTTCTTTATAAAGATCATCAGTCCTCCCAGTGTTATGTCCATGTATACT